>OZ029923.1:8422479-8454979 GCA_964023275.1 Norana najaformis | reverse complement strand
GTATATATTATTATATTTATGTATGTATGTACGTGTGCTATGTAGTCTAAACATATGTATGTATACCTATATATATATATATAACAATCCTATATGTATAACAATGTATATGTATTTACGTATGTACATATCATGTATGTATGTAATATAAACGCATGTCCTATATATAACAATGTATATATATATATGTTTAACATTTATGTATACGCGTGCAAGTTCGTATATATTATGTATGTAGTATAAACGCATGTATATATGTCCTATACATAACAATACATAGTGCAAATATGTATGTCTATGTGTATTCATTCATTCATTCATTCATTCATTCATTTATTCATTCATTCATTCTTCTCGTTAATTTGCACATTTATAATGTTACATATATTGCTATATATACCTATTTATATAAGTATAGTTATTTTACAAGGTTATTCAGAAGCTGTGTGTTGTTGACTGGATGCGTCGTTTTTACACGACGCGATTTCATTTTATGTATGTTGTTCCATCAGAGGGAACTTTGGTCTCTCAGCTCCTCGAATACAATACTGCAGCGCTATGGGATACTGCGGCTGGTGGGTGGTGCTGAGCGATTCAGCAGGGTGGTAGTGGCGATGATGGGTGGTGGTGGTGGTGGTGGTGGTTGCGTTACGTGGACATCTTTCGTTACACGTCTGGTTTCTGGTCTGAACCAAGTTCCGAAAGTCTTTTGCGACGATGATAAGACTGTACTGTAAAGGATCAATACGCATTAGCAATTTAGATATCGGTGGCAGGCGCTTCGGCGGTATTTCAGGTCCCGGTAGAACATGCTTATGAGGGAAAGTTTCGCCAAATGAAACATTGTTTTATGGACGATTCATAGACCGGTAAATCCGCGAATAATACGCCGTCGCAAAAGAAGGCCACGACTTCGGAAACTGATGGGACCGAATGTGAAACCGATCAAGTTTTGTCCCGAAAAATAGGCCAGTTGGAACAGTATTCGTATGTACTGCGTTATAAAGCATACTTGTGTTGATTAGGCTTTTATCCATTCAGATAGGCCTAAGTAAGTAAGTAAGGCATTTGTTAACACGCCATATGTGCATCGACTGAGCGAGGATTCGTAGGCGAATATGTGCAACAGACTGTAAAAGACGCTATAAAAATGTCGGTTGCCTTAACTTGCATGTATACGAAGTGACGTGTTGGCAGGACTTGAAATATGGACGCAGCTGTCAAAGGCCTCAGTATGTATGTATGTATGTATGTATGTATGTATGTATGTATGTATGTATGTACGTATGTATATGTATGTTGTATGTATGTATGTATGTATGTATGTATGTATGTATGTATGTATGTATGTATGTATGTATGTATGTATGTATGTATGTATGTATGTATGTATGTATTTGACTACTTATACAGCGCCTTTTCAGAACATCACATAGTCCGACTCATTAACCCCAGCGATTATCCCCACAAAACTTCAGCCGCGGAATGAGTGATCGATCGAATTGCTGGTCAACAACTATATGGGTCAAAAAATGAATACTCCTCTTCCGCAGATCCTGTCCAATTTCAAAAACTATCCATCGTAGCCGTCTGCTTGCCTGGCTGTTGGATCTCGACCTGGAACCGAACCCTTCTTGCCTATTTATTTTGTTTTGACTGAGCGTCAGTGAATAATCTGGTTCCCTCGATTTAGCTTTCGTTGGGCGCTGTAGAAATCTCGAGCTTGCGATTACGATTGCGAATAAGCTTTATCTTTAACGCTTTAATCTTGTTGTTTTGGAATAACAAGCATTTGATTTTCACTATGACGTTTGTTGAATTATTTTTATAGACAGCTCTAATTGCGTTCGAGTCTGTGGTTGAACCTTTCTCTTCAACAGTCCTTCGTTCGATTCTTATTTATGTCTTTCGATTTGACGGTAGAGAGCTTATTTTGGGATCGGGAATAGGCACTATAGCATTCTCTGAAATAATTGGCCACTTCAGTCGCCGCTTCTCAGGTAAAACTCAAAAGCGAGAGCATCACTCTATGTGTGTGTGGTGTGACTGCGTCGTCGAAAATAAATGGATCTATAACGACGACTGGTCCATTCCCACTCGAATGCTGGATACATTGATCGATCCATAGATATACGAAAGACATCGATATCCATTGAAATGTTTGTAACGGCGCCTCGTCTATACCGGTAGGCGCAGGCAGGCGTGCTAAGATCGATAGCTGTTGGCGCTATTTCCTGAATGCAACGCGGAAGCAAGCAGGCGAACTGATATGACGCCAGTTTACTACTTCGCTGTAAAACCCCGTTATTGGCCACGCTTAAGGGTTTCGGCATGTGCTCGGGCGAAATATCAACGATTAATTGCCAGGAATATGGGGTGAGTTGGTACTCAAACGCCCACTCGTGTCCTACATTTGCGCATGGAGATTTACTGAGTTTTCCGGCACATCGCTGTGTTATACATCGTCTACGTCATTCGATATATGAAGACTATGATTCAACTAACACTCTTCTGTCACAATGAATTTTTGTAGCGCACGTAAAATTGTCGCATTTTGAGGCTGGAAGTGCAGTGAAGCGCGTTGGTGAGTCTTAGCAATAAGTATAGAACTATTTTGGCCACTGGCTTTGCAGCCATAAATATCAGCTTGTGTTCAGCTATATATAGTTGACCTGAAGCACGCACGGTGTGATATATTGGTCCTGATCTAAATAAAGAATCAATCGAATCATATAGAAGCCACTTGAAGTGACGTCGACTACAATTCACCATTCGATGTCCAAATGACTGTTCGAAGAAACTCAGTACTTCCACAGAGCGGCTATTTACCTCGGATCGATCGATCTCACTTTTGTTGCATACCAGGCCAATAGAGTAAACAATTGACGGGTGATAAGAAAAAAGACAGAAAAGAAGAAGAAGAAGAAAGAGAAGATGGAGAAGAAGAAGAAAAAGAAGAAGAAGAAGAAGAAGAAGAAGAAGAAGAAGAAGAAGAAGAAGGATGAGAAGAAGAAGATGATGATGAAGAAGAAGAGGAAGAGGAAGAAAAGAGGAGGAGGAGAGGAGGAACATTATGACAATGAAAGGAGGAAGAAGAGGAAGAAAAGGAGAAAAAGAAGAATAGAAAAAGAAAAATGGGAGAGTATAGTTAGGAGAAGGAAAAGTTGAAGAAGGAGGAGAAGAAAAGGAGGAGGAGAATGAGGGAAAAGGTATCGAACAAGAAGAGGAGGAACAGGAGTAGAAGGAGAGCAAGGACGAGGAGGAGGATGACGAGAAAAGAAGAGCTGGAGGAAAGGTAGGAAGATAAGGAACTTTTTAATAATGAGGAGAAAAGAGGAGGAGCAGAAGGAGAAGAGGAGAAGGAGGAAAAAAGATAACGATGAAGAAGAAAATTGGATGAGAGTTAGGAGAAAGAAGAAGAGGAAGGGGAAGAAGAAGAAGTAGAAAAAGGAGAAGAAGAAGAAGAAGAATAAGAAGAAAAAGAAAAGAATGACGAGGAAGAAGAAGAAAAGAAGAATAGAAGACAGCGACGATACTATTGTTTCATAAAATTATACGGAGACGACGGAAATGGATTGGCTATGTGTTCAACCGGGTCCTATTTCATTCATTAGAGCAGTCACAACAGGACAAAATCTAACAAAGGCAGAACAAAAGGCTGGCGGAGGGCGAACAACGCTTTACTAAAATGAATCAGGACAACACAAGTAGACCTTTGTAGATCCTGCGACTTATGCATCCCTCAACCTCACCGCATCCATCACAACCCTTTGATGCTGTCTTCCCACGTAATCATACACCTATACATGTTCACAAGTACAGTAGCTTTTTGTATCATAAGGTAACAATTAGACTTATGTAGCTCCTTTGAACCTACCTAAAACAGGTTGGGTGCCAGATCAAGGTCCAGTGGTGGCAGGTAGACGGTTAGACGCCGCGGTGGATGATGGTTAGAATTGAGCGGTTAGAGGAGTTAGGGGAAGGGAAGAATCAGAGTAACCAACCCTGATTCTTTTTTTTAAATTTTAGTTTGGAATGAGAAACTAGAGCAGAGGTTGCGGGAGGTGTAATCAGAGGCTCAATCAGCCAAAAGTAGAAGTGATCGGGTTAATCAGCCAAAGGTAGAAGTGATCGGGTTAATCAGCCAAAAGTAGAAGTGAGAGGCTCAATCAGCCAAAAGTAGAAGTGATCGGGTTAATCAGCCAAAGGTAGAAGTGAGAGGGTTAATCAGCCAAAAGTAGAAGTGATAGGGTTAATCAGCCAAAAGTAGAAGTGATCGGGTTAATCAGCCAAAAGTAGAAGTCAGAGTTAATCAGCCAAAAATAGAAGTTGGTGAGCTTGTAGGCTGGGTCAGATGGCTGTTTGGTGAATTTGTGGGGTTGGTAAGGTTATAAGGGGAAGCGGAGGAGTCAGGATAGGAATTTTAGAAAAGGAGTTAAGGTCGTGACCTTTCCACCCGACCTAAGCAGACGCTATTGTTTGAGGAAAATACGAGCTCTCCGATGAAGGCAGATGAAATTGAGCATTGTTTTCCTATTGAAGTCTTATTTTAGCATATGACTTAAGCCACAGGCTGTCACTCAGATAAACTTAAATTTCTACTTTGCTCCTGGGTTTTATACACAAGTCATGCATTTGTATGCAGTATATATGTACATAAAAACATAGGACCTTAATGCACGGAAAGTGTAGGCATATGTTTATGTACCGCCCATGTCTTAACCGAAAGTGTAGCCACATATTTATGTACCGCCCATGTCTTAATTGTTAATGGCGTTTGCTTGTTTGATGTCCGTGGTTCAGAGAGTTCACCAGCAGAGCCGGCCAAACATACACTTGATGGTTGGTTCTAGACATGTTGAAATATAAAAGCATTTGTGTGTATAGGTATGTAAATATGTAGTTTGTACTTATTTAAGAAACATTTGCGAACATGTTGGAGCACAATTTCCAATAGTTAAGTTAATTTGGTTATTTTTTTTACATTTGCGAACATATTGGAGCACAGTTTCCAATAGTTAAGTTAATTTGGTTATTTTTGTTACATTTGCGAACATATTGGAGCACAGTTTCCAATAGTTAAGTTAATTTGGTTATTTTTGTTACATTTGCGAACATATTGGAGCACAATTTCCAATAGTTAAGTTAATTTGGTTATTTTTGTTACATTTGCGAACATATTGGAGCACAGTTTCCAATAGTTAAGTTAATTTGGTTATTTTTGTTACATTTGCGAACATATTGGAGCACAGTTTCCAATAGTTAAGTTCATTTGGTTATTTTTGTTACATTTGCGAACATATTGGAGCACAGTTTCCAATAGTTAAGTTAATTTGGTTATTTTTTTACATTTGCGAACATATTGGAGCACAGTTTCCAATAGTTAAGTTAATTTGGTTATTTTTTTACATTTGCGAACATATTGGAGCACAGTTTCCAATAGTTAAGTTAATTTGGTTATTTTGGTTACATTTGCGAACATATTGGAGCACAGTTTCCAATAGTTAAGTTAATTTGGTTATTTTTGTTACATTTGCGAACATATTGGAGCACAGTTTCCAATAGTTAAGTTAATTTGGTTATTTTTGTTAATCAAGTTTGTTTCTTTTCGTTTGTTTAGTTTATGTTTCTGTATCCATTCTCTTTTAAATGTATTAAATGACATATTTTAGTTGATATTTCTACAGCTAGTCATTCGCCATATGTACATTTGTAATAGGTTATGGGTGGATCCGTTAAGCGGGACTTTGTCCTTTCGGATCTGCCTTTTGATACCCATGTAGATGGTGCACACTGTTTATAAGACTATCTTTGATTATTTGTTTGAACGATTTCATATTTGTTATTTCTCTGTTGTCTGTTGATTGGTTTCAATAAATGAATTGTATTGAATGGAATCGTAAGCTCGAGATTTCTACAGCGTCCAACGAAAGCCAAGTCGCAGGAACCAGCATATTCACAGGCAATCAGTCAAAACGAAATCGATAGGTAGGAAGGGTTCGGTTCCAGGTCAAGATCCACGAGTCAGACAAGCAGACAGCCAGACTGCTGCGGTGGATGGTGCTTGGAATTGGAGCAGTTGAGCTTAACAGCAAATTCTGTTGATTTTAAGGGTCATAGATTAACGTGTGCTTCAATTAATTATTCTCCATCGTAGCCTCGCTTCTGGTTTCTCTGATCCATCGGAATTCGACCCGGCTTCAACGGTCTATGATTTTGTCTGCGATTTTGAATCGAAGCGACAATCGATTGATGCCTGGAGAATTATGATATTGGCGCTCTATAGAAGTCATTAGATTAGATTAGAATTGTAAGTAAGTAAGCAAGAAAGTAAGTAAGTAAGTTCTTGTCCTCGTGAAGTAACAGCACTTGTTGCTAAGAATCGCCAGCGCGCTTCACCGCACATTTGGCTTCAAAATGCGACAATTTTACGTGCGCTGCAAGAATTCATTGTGACAGTAACAATTAAGTTCATACTTCAGATAGAATCTTCGCTATTGTTGTGTCTTTATGGGAAAAGCTGCATGAGAAACTGCGACATGAGTTCTTTGCCTTTCCCCGCCTCTTTTCCGTAGGTGCTTAAAAATCATTTTGTTCGATGGTGGTTTGTGTTCGCAGGTCAGGATGAGTTTCGTTTGAAAAAGCGCGACATAAATTTCTTGATTGCATTTACAATTTACAGTTACTTAACATAAAATGGACAATTTATGTAACAATCAATGGAATATTTAACAGAGAAATAAAAAAAACAATTTAGCAAAATATTAAAAATTTAGCAGACACTTCGCCGACAATTTAAAAAATAAGGCCATTTAACAAACATCATATTATCGCATACATTTTTTTCAGACAATTCAAAGGTTGATCACCCAGAAGTAAAAGTGAGAGGGTTAACCAGCCAAGAGTAGAAGTGAGAAGATTAATCATCCAAAAGCAGAAGTGAGAGGGTTAATCGACCAAATCAGAAGTCAAAAGGTTAATCAGCCAAGGTGCGGTCACCAGTTTCTTACAAAAAACGAAAACTGTTTTTCTAGAATTTCTAGTTGCAGACCGGAAAAGAAGAACAGAAATGAAAAGAAAACCGGAAATGAGAATAAATGCGACGCCCTCTTGCGACAAGAAATTACCATCCGCCATCAGACGACTGACTGTTGATTCAATTTCTTTTCGGAATTAACTGAGTTATGGATATTTAATGACTTACATCGGAAATAATAAGCACCGTCATACAACTCATGTATTAATATATCCTTAAATACAGATATAGGCAGGTAAGCAGGAAGGCGGGCAGACAGGAAGGCAGACAAACACGCAGGCTTTAGGCAGGTAGGCAGGTAGGCAGGAAAGCAGGCAGCCAGGCAGGCAGGCAATTAAGCAGGCAAGCAGACAGGCAGAAAGGCAGGTAGGCAGGAAGGCAGGCAGCCAGGCAGATAGGAAGTTAGGCAGGCAAGCAGACAGGCAGGAAGGCAGGCAGACAGGAAGCAGGAAGGAGGCAAAGAGGCAGATAGACAGGAAGCAGGAAGGAGGCAAAGAGGCAGATAGACAGGAAGCAGGAAGGAGGCAAAGAGGCAGATAGACAGGAAAGCAAGAAGGCAGGAAGACAGGAAGGCAGGCAGACAGGAAAGCAGGAAGGCAGGCAAACAGGCAGGCAAGCAAGCAGGCAAGCAGACAGGCAGACAGGCAGACAGGCAGACAGGGAGGGAGGCAAACAGGCAGACAGGCAGACAGGTAGGCAGGAAGACAGACGAATAGACTGTAAAAAACAGATGGAGAGAGGAGAGTAAAACGAGAGAGATGATGGAGAAGACATTAGTTACATATTAGCAATTTGTGTAATGGAAGTAATTACTTAGTTAATCGTAATCTCCGGATTTCTTAAGCTTCTAAACCAGCTTATCAGCAGATGCTCAGTCAATGCAAAGTCAGACATTGTCACGTTCGGTGGCATTGCTAAGCCGAGGTCCAAATGTCAGGCAAGCAGACAGACAGGCAGACAGGCAGACAGGCAGATGGCGACGGTGGATGGTTTTTGAGCTGAAACTGGAGCATCGAGAGACAAGAAGAAGAGGAAGGTTTCATTGAAAAGCAATGTTTTCAGCGGTGAATTATGGGTGGCATATGTAGCAGAGCATATGTTGGATGAAGAATATGAAGAAGAAAAAGATGATGATGATAAAGATAACGAAGAAAACGAAGAAGATGATGATAGTGAAGATGAAGAAGAAGGAGATGATGATGACGACGACGACGACGATGACGATGATGATGATGATGATGATGATGATGATGAAATTGGTGACGAGGAAGGAGATGAAGAAGAAGAAGAACATGATGATGAAGATGAAAGATGAAGAAGAAAAAGATGATGATGATAAAGATAACGAAGAAAACGAAGAAGAAGATGATGATAATGAAGATGAAGAAGAAGGAGATGATGATGACGACGACGACGACGATGACGATGATGATGATGATGAAATTGGTGAAGATGAAGATGATGATGAAAAAGAAGAAGACAGCAGTCTCTTAAGCTAACACTCAGAGGAAGCCATGAGTATGAAGTGTTAACGACTTCACTTTCTTAGCCTCGGCTGCTGGCCAGTCCTCTCTCTCGCCGTCTGATCTTCCCAACTACAGTATACTCAGAGTTCGCTATTGGCCGGTAGTGGAGCAGATATCTCGAAACAACTTTATGCCATATCTCTGCAATTGACAGTTCGGCATACTAATCGGTGTACTATTGCGCCGCACTCTTTATTATTAGTTACCTTTATATGCCAGTATATCTTACTTACTAGTTACATATATAGACCTATACAACTTACTTATTAGTTACCTATGTAGGCCAGTACATTTTATTTATTAGTTACCTATATAGACCAAAACATCTTACTTATTTCGTTACCTATATAGGACAGTACATATTACTTATTAGTAACCTATATAGGCCAAAACATCTTACTTATTTAGTTACCTATATAGGACAGTACATATTACTTATTAGTAACCTATATAGACCAAAACATCTTACTTATTTAGTTACCTATATAGGACAGTACATATTACTTATTAGTAACCTATATAGACCAAAACATCTTACTTATTTAGTTACCTATATAGGACAGTACATATTACTTATTAGTAACCTATATAGACCAAAACATCTTACTTATTTAGTTACCTATATAGGACAGTACATATTACTTATTAGTAACCTATATAGACCAAAACATCTTACTTATTTAGTTACCTATATAGGACAGTACATATTACTTATTAGTAACCTATATAGACCAAAACATCTTACTTATTTAGTTACCTATATAGGACAGTACATATTACTTATTAGTAACCTATATAGACCAAAACATCTTACTTATTTAGTTACCTATATAGGACAGTACATATTACTTATTAGTAACCTATATAGACCAAAACATCTTACTTATTTAGTTACCTATATAGGACAGTACATATTACTTATTAGTAACCTATATAGACCAAAACATCTTACTTATTTAGTTACCTATATAGGACAGTACATATTACTTATTAGTAACCTATATAGACCAAAACATCTTACTTATTTAGTTACCTATATAGGACAGTACATATTACTTATTAGTAACCTATATAGACCAAAACATCTTACTTATTTAGTTACCTATATAGGACAGTACATATTACTTATTAGTAACCTATATAGACCAGTGCATCTTACTTATTAGTTACATATATAGACCAAAACATCTTACTTATTTCGTTACCTATATAGACCAAAACATTTTACTTATTAGTAACCTATATAGACCAAAACATTTTACTTATTAGTAACCTATATAGACCAAAACATTTTACTTATTAGTAACCTATATAGACCAAAACATTTTACTTATTAGTAACCTATATAGACCAAAACATCTTACTTATTTCGTTACCTATATAGGACAGTACATATTACTTATTAGTAACCTATATAGACCAAAACATCTTACTTATTTAGTTACCTATATAGGACAGTACATATTACTTAGTTACCTATATAGACCAGTGCATCTTACTTATTAGTTACATATATAGACCAAAACATCTTACTTATTTCGTTACCTATATAGACCAAAACATTTTACTTATTAGTAACCTATATAGACCAAAACATCTTACTTATTTCGTTACCTATATAGGACAGTACATATTACTTATTAGTAACCTATATAGACCAGTGCATCTTACTTATTAGTTACATATATAGACCAAAACATCTTACTTATTTCGTTACCTATATAGACCAAAACATCTTACTTATTTAGTTACCTATATAGGACAGTACATATTACTTATTAGTAACCTATATAGACCAAAACATCTAACTTATTTAGTTACCTATATAGGACAGTACATATTACTTAGTTACCTATGTAGACCAGTGCATCTTACTTACTAGTTACCTTTATCGACCAGTACATCTTACTTGCTAGACTTTACCTATATAGACCAGCACATCTTACTTACTAGACGTTACTTATGTAGACCAATACGTATTATAATAGGCAGCAAAGCACCAGGCATCGCAAACAATGATCAGCGACATTTATATTCAAACTGACGGCTGTCCTTACTTTCCAACTCGGCGAGCATTTTCAAAGGAAGCATTAGTCAAACCTTTCGGCCGAGAGAAAAAACTCGGCGATAAATCAGACGTCAGACAACGAAAACATTCGGCAAAAGGTCAGCAGAGACATTGGAAAGACAATAGCTAGAAAGACATTAACGAGAAAGGCATTAGTCTGACGAATCGCCTGCGATTTTACAGGCAGCTAGGCGCGTGTATCGTCGACCACGGTTTGCTTCACAGGTGAGCATTTTCTCCATGGTGTTGATGTCTTAGCATCTCTTTGTCGCTGCTGCTGCTGGCGTTGTTTCGCTGCTGAAAGAGAATAACTTATTTGTCTTCTTGTGAGGCAAAATAAGGAAGCGTTATATCAAATGCCCGACCACACACGACGCTTCCTCTGCCACCAGCGCCACCCCGATTGGTTGCTAACCAGCATCATAATCAAATCACATTTAACATGCAATTGATCATTCCTCTACCATGCAAATGACCACCTCTGGACCATGTAACTGACCCTCCCTAGTTCATGCAACTGACCACCTCTGGACCATGTAACTGACCATCTCTTTTGCTCATCCGACTAACCACCATTTGACCAAATGACCATCCTCAGGCTATGCAACTGACCCTCCCTAGTTCATGTAACTGACCATCTCTTTTGCTCATCCAACTAACCACCATTTGACCATGCAAATGATTATCCCTTGACCAACATCTGACCATTCAACTGACCAACCCTTGATCATCGAATTGAGCCTCGTCTGACCATGCAATCGGTTGTCGTTCCACACTCACAATCTTCCAATGTGAACGCTTTCTAAAGCATGTAATCAATTTTATATGTGAATATATTAGCATATAATCAAATTGTTATTTTCGTAAGCAGCCAATGCATTGACGTTAAAGTATCTCAGTTATGGCGAGGATTAGACTGTCCTACTCTTGTTAGTTGATTATTCATGTATTTATTAATTCAAGTATTAATTTATTCATGTATTTATTTATTCATGTGTTTAATTATTCATATATTTATTTATTCATGTATTCATGTATTCGTGTATTTATGTCTATGTACACATGTATGTACACATAACATGCAATTTGATATTTTAATGTCTGTTTGCATTTGTCTGAGTATATCTGTGTTTGTATGTATGTGTATGGGTGTATCCGCTTGTCTGCATATTGATGTACATGAATCAATTCACTCGGTCGTTTTTGGTCGGTGGTTATAATGTATAGTGCGGTGGTATTTGAGAGCGACTAAGAGTGATGTCCTGATTATATTAGCCTGGTGTTATATATCGGCTTAAGTAAGGGACGGTCGCCGTGTGATTCATTGCATGAACGGTGTTTGTTACGACTTACTGCCGTGTGTATTAAACCCTAATCACGATGCGATCGCCGCACGGGCGAAACCGCCAAGACTTATGGGCAATTGATCGTTAGAACTGCGTCCGATCGGCTTCTCATTCATTACCCGCTAACGCAGCAAGGTGCGCGCGCCGTTGAGCGGACGATTATATCGGATGCTGGACCATTCTGAGTTTAGTGCAAAGAATAAATTGTAAGAGTGCAAGGGTATATCCAGGAGGCACTCGGCCATGCACCGTGAAGTAGGTATCCCATGTCCCACAAGTGAGACGTAGGGGAGACGCTCATTTCTTTTTCCAAGGCCCTTTAGCCGGCAAAGGACGAATTCCAATGTACTAAACATGGAGCCAGTACATCGCAGGACTTGCCGTTTACTTCCGAGCTTGCGCCGGTACCAAATTATACTGCTTGGTTACGGAGGCACGGTGTGCGCAAACAACTTGTCCAGGGTCGTTACACGGAGTCGAACCCGCAACCGCATGATCACTGACCAAACGCGTTACCAATAGACCACAGTGCTCCGTACTTAATGGCTATTTATGTGGCCAAATTTTCTGCGAGTCCGTTTTAGTTATCGCCACCTTTGAGGATGATTTAGAAGTTTTAAGTCACCGATATTTCTTAAGGTCTTTTTAGCTATCCGCTTTTTTCGGTATGTTCACACAGTTTTGTTTGGCCCTCTTTCCATTTGCACTGGCCTAGTTATCTACATAGCTAAGCGCGTACCCCAAGGAAGCTTCTGTACGTGAGTATTTCCGGTTCGCGTCCCTGGTCGTGACTTATTTCAGAGATTGAAATCTCGGGCTAGCATGGTCCGTGTTCGGGGACCTTAAATGGCGTGTAGCGGTGGTGAAGGATCTCACCAGATAGGGTCGAGGCCATACTGTCGCTATAGAAAAACGTCTACAACTTACAACTTACAACTTGATGACTTTCCATTCTCGTTGTCGTTTTGGGACGTTTTCCGTCCGTTGCCCCCAACTTTGCACATTTCCACCATATTTTCCTTTTGTTTTCCCCATTTGGCTTTGGTTTTCATACTTTTTAAAAACAGTGTTCTCGTAGCCGTTTCATTTTAATTATATTTCTATTCAACGTCGTTGAAACTGGTTGCGGGTATGCAGCTAAGTTAAGCTAGCCCGAGATTTCAATCTCTGAAATAAGTCACGACCAGAGACGCGAACCGGAAATACTCACGTACAGAAGCTTCCTTGGGGTACGCGCTTACCTATGTAGCTAACTAGGCCAGTTAATCAAATTGGAATCATGGCCTGATGTTGCCCCGGATCCGCCTTAGTATATTGTAATGTACTAGAATGTTATTGGATGCTTACGGTGTCACTTTTAGAAGAATCTTGCATGACGGTGTATAAGCTGGTCACCATGATGCAGTTTTTATGCGCGCTGAGAAATTTTGGAGACTTGCAGTTACACTAAATGTGATCTGACTATTACTGCACTCGATGCTATTGTCCTCTAGTCGACGTGCGCTGTACGACGCTGCAGGCACGCACGCGCGCGCACATACCTCCACGCGCACGTACCTCCGCACGCACTTACATACACACGTACATACCTCCACATGCACGTACCTCCACACGCACTTACATACACACGTACATACCTCCACATGCACGTACCTCCACACGCACGTACCTCCACACGCAAGTACCTCCACACGCACTTACATACACACGTACATACCTCCACACGCACGTACCTCCACACGCACTTACATACACACGTACATACCTCCACACGCACGTTCCTCCACACGCACGTACCTCCACACGCACGTGCCTCCACACGCACTTACATACACACGCACTTACATACACACGTACATACCTCCACACGCACGTACCTCCACACGCACTTACATACACACGTACATACCTCCACATGCACGTACCTCCACACGCACGTACCTCCACACGCACGTACCTCCACACGCACGTACCTCCACACGCACTTACATACACACGTACATACCTCCACACGCACGTACCTCCACACGCACGTACCTCCACACGCACTTACATACACACGTACATACCTACACACGCACGTACTGTACCTCCACACGCACGTACCTCCACACGCACGCACCTCCACACGCACGCACCTCCACACGCACGCACCTCCACACGCACGTACCTCCACACGCACGCACCTCCACACGCACGTACCTCCACACGCACGCACCTCCACACGCACGAACGTCCACACGCACGTACCTCCACACGCACGCACCTCCACACACACGCACCTCCACACGCACGCACCTCCACACGCACGTACCTCCACACGCACGTACCTCCACACGCACGTACCTCCACACGCACGTACCTCCACACGCACCTACCTACACACGCACGTACCTCCACACGCACGTACCTCCACACGCACTTACATACACACGTACATACCTCCACACGCACGTACCTCCACACGCACGTACCTCCACACGCACGTACCTCCACACGCACGCACCTCCACACGCACGCACCACCACACGCACGCACCTCCACACGCACGTACCTCCACACGCACGCACCTCCACACGCACGTACCTCCACACGCACGCACCTCCACACGCACGTACCTCCACACGCACGTACCTCCACACGCACGTACCTCTACACGCACGCACCTCCACACGCACGTACCTCCACACGCACGCACCTCCACACGCACGTACCTCCACACGCACGTACCTCCACACGCACTGACATACACACGCACGTACCTCCACACGCACGTACCTCCACACGCACGTACCTCCACACGCACTGACATACACACGCACGTACCTCCACACGCACGTACCTCCACACGCACGTACCTCCACACGCACGCACCTCCACACGCACGTACCTCCACACGCACGCACGTCCACACGCACGTACCTCCACACGCACTTACATACACACGTACATACCTCCACACGCACGTACCTCCACACGCACGCACCTCCACACGCACTTACATACACACGCACTTACATACACACGTACATACCTCCACACGCACGTACCTCCACACGCACGCACCTCCACACGCACGTACCTCCACACGCACTTACATACACACGTACATACCTCCACACGCACGCACCTCCACACGCACGTACCTCCACACGCACTTACATACACACGTACATACCTCCACACGCACGTACCTCCACACGCACGCACCTCCACACGCACGCACCTCCACACGCACGTACCTCCACACGTACATACCTCCACACGCACGTACCTCCACATACGCGTCCTGTCATTACAATTAAACGCCCCCTCGATACGCGTTTAATCTGATTTCGGTTTTAGCGGCACAAGTCGAAGGCTCAGACGCGATCTCGATGGTCATCGATTACCCGTCTTTTGACCAATTGTCAGCCCGTCAACGGCCCCCTTCCCTCCCTCCCCAACACCTACCCCGGTCGGTCTCGCCCCCTTTCCACCAGTCGGACCGACCGAGCGATCTTCGGATTCGCTCGTGCGTCTTCGGCGCGGACGTCGTCTGCGGAAGTGGATCATTTTTTACGCGCCGGCGCGAATTCTCTTTTCGCGTGACGTCCAACGGAATCTGTTTATTCAGAAAATTAGGGGAAGGCGCGAATCGTATCGTCTGCGTAATCCGATACGATTTCCTGCCCCCTCGTCGTCGTTGGCGGCGACTTTGTGACGGCGTCTAATCTGGCGCATGCGCCGTGGAAGTCTATGCAACCGTTGTAGTGTTTCGTTTGTATATGATGAATGGCGCCTCAGCAAACAACATACAACAGGCTTTTCCAACGGACAAACTGCACGGACAAATAATATTTTACGAGGTGTACCTTATTGTAATATAAAATTATGTGTAGGCTTTAGGATACATATATGTATATATCTATGCATAGATATACATAGGTATTTAGGTATATGTACGTATATGTATATATATATATATATGTACATATGTATAAATTTTCTATATATGGACATATGTCGAATACACGACTTTGTGTATTAATTCATATTTATATGCATATGCATGAATATGTATATTTATTTGTGTAAATGCATATATTCATATAAATGTGTAACTGTATGCACACGAACGTATATATATATGTATGCATGCACATGTATGTATATATGTGTATTTATAGTTGTATATGTGTGGTTATGCAAGGTACATTTTGATGCAGTAATGAGGGCGACCTTTTGGACTTCTTATAAATTGCTGTCAAAACAGTAACCTAGCTTCGGTCGATGGAGTTTTTAAGCAGTTGTTTGACCTGAGCTAAAAAGAGACAAATCTCAACTGATCCAGGTCAATCCAATACAAAGTCAATCAAATTCCATCTAATGCAATCAAATCAAACCTGATCCATTCTAATCCGATCTCAATTTTTTCACCTCATATCATCTATGATATCATGTCAGATTACAATTACAATTACAATTACAATCTAGTGTAACTTAATAAAATTCACTTCAGTCTAATCTGTTACCCTACTGCAAGTCAGTTAGCCGGAATGAGCCAACGTTACACGTCGAGGAAAAGTTGAAGCGGATCGCTCCACGGGAAGCACACGTTCGTTGAAACTGATAAGCAATCGACATGGCTATTAGACAGAGTGATCGGCGCTTTTGTTTCGACGGGGACTTCAACGCGGTGCCTTTCGTGTCATCGGAGCTTTTGCTGCTGTTCGTTCGATCGTTTTTCTGGGCCAGAAATCGATTCTTTCCATTTCTCTTCTTCCGTTTCAGAACAACGAATGCAGCCGACAACCAGCGCTATTACCTCTGCTCCTCTGGTCGACTTGATGGCACAATTTGCAGCCAGTTCTAACGGCATGCATTCGACACCCACACGTGTAGCTGTGGCCTACAGCAGAGGAGTCGATCCGTAGTAAACACTAGAGGGGCCCGGGCATATAGCGGGGGTCTGGGTGCAAAACCGCTGTCGGGTTCCAGAGGCAAAGCCCCTGGTATGGGGATCAAGAATAGGCCTAATGCTGGAAGAGTGAGAACTTTATCAGTCCACAGCTGCTCTTACTGATTTTACAGCTAAAATATTGCTGGAATCCAACCAATGGCTGAGCCCTTTTGCTCAAAATATTGCCGGGGCCCAGGCCCCGGGGGCACCCATATGATCGACTCCTTTGCCTTTAAGATAGCCAGAATATTCAATGACTGTCTAGCATCCTAACAACAGAGCAAATTCGTCGTGGCCTGCAGTAATTGTAATTGTAATTTAAGATTTAAAAGCGCCTCTTTGAGAATAAACTCAACAGAGGCGCTCCCGACCCGAACAACTAATATCACAGTTAAACAGTACAGTCTTCAGGCGCCTGCGAAACCCTGAGAGGGGAAGAGAGAGGAGCTCGAGTCGCAGCTGTCTCGAAAGACCGTTCCAGCAGGTGGGACAGACATACGCAAAGCTTCTGGACTGGGCGATAAGACCATCTTGCAGTAAGACCATCTTGTGCTATTTCTGGAAGCGACCATATGTTGATCCTGTGTTTGTTATTCGTAATCGTGATCTCCGAATTTCTTTAGCTTCTAAAAGCTAATTTTTGAGAAACAGCTTAGTCAAAAGGCGCTTAGTTAAAAACAAAATCCCTGGAGGCAGATATGGTCACGTTCGGCGTCGTATATGTCGGCGTGATATGTAGGCCTAAGATGTGGGCCGGAAGTGCATGTAACACCGCCAAAGGTCAGAAGAGGGCCTAGATGTGCAAGCCAAGTTTGGTTCATCATTGGGTGACACCCAGAAGAACTACTGGGGTTTAATTGTGCTAGGGATGAAAAAGAAGTTACGCCGCTGTGTTGCTTAATATTTTATACACATTTATGATAATGAGATATTTCCATTCATGTTATGTATAGATTCATTTACTAAAATAATTTCTAATTATGTTTAAATTATATATGGAGATCATTCTAAATTATATTTCTATTATATATATATATATTCATAACGAGAAATTGAGAATGAGTGACCTTGAGTAAGTCCCTCATTCTCAATTTCTCAGTGCCATCGATTGATGATGCTTAATAAATGCAGAAATAATAATTTCACAATATCGATATATTTAACATATCGGTATCATCTTACAGCACGATGCGCTTCTGATGAGGCTATGTAAATTTACGATTCTGAGACAGTTCTATAGCCCCACTTATTTCTGCTGTCACCAGATACTAGTTTCATTGGTGTCTACTATATTGGTGTCTAGGTGAAAGACTCGATTGCACCCGTGTATACCATGCATGTCGGCCGGTTGCCATTGCTATACCTGCTGTCACTATAGATATCCATTTGCTCCGCGTTAGACCGCTTGCCGCAAACTGCATATATCGTAAAAGATGTCTATGTCATTGAGTCGATATGAGCCTAAATATATGCATGCCTGCGTAGGCTTACATGAGTGCAGACTACCTGGATCGTCGTACACGCATGCGCACTGCCCTCGATAACGGAAAGAACGCCATATTGTCGCTACGGTAGAATAGACCGCCACGTGAGCGCAGGTTTTGTATTTGCGAAATGATTTACAGACGTTCGTGGCTTGCTTGTACGGACTTGCCCGCACTGGACTGAACTGACTGCAAATGTGGCGTCATCTACAAAAACGGAGAGGTTTTCCTCTATATGGAAATGCAAAATGAAAAATGTAAATGAACATGTTTCTATAGCAGTGCGGCACGGTGGTCTACCGGTAATGCGTTTGGTCAGTGATCATGCGGTTACGGGTTCAACTCCGTGTAACGACCCTGAGCAAGTTGTTTGCGCACACCGTGCCTCTGTCAGTCACCAAGCAGTATAATTTGATACCGGCGTAAGCTGGGAAGTAAACAGCAAGTCCTGCGATGCACTGGTCCCGTGTCAAAGACCTTGGGATTTGTCCATTGCCGGCTCAGGTGCCAACAAAAGGAGATGAGCGCTTCCCTTACGTCTCACTTGTGGCTTATGGGATACTTACTTACTTAACTTTCCTAAGCGACCGCATGGCCTCGACCCTGCTCAATTTTTCAATAAATTTATCGAGTGAGGTCCTTCAACAGCGCTGCCCGTTTGAATGGATGCCACGCATTTCAAGGTCCTCGCATGTATGAAATGATTTACATGTGCGTTCTCTCGTCGGCGGGGCCATTTCCGAAGCAAAGCTAGATCAGAAATATTAGCAGGGCTCTAAGATCATGAGCAGAGCTATTGAAAGGTTCCACTTGTATATACTATAGAAAAATGTCGAGAAACTCAAGCCTATATACATACATGTGGAGGCGTTGTTACACCCCAGCAGATGCGGTTGACTCGGAACCCAACTCTACACAAGTAGGACCATACTTAAGCCCTAATTCATCATGGAGCTTGGAATTTGAATGATCCTGCATGCGAGCGGTACAACAACTGAGGTCCTCGTCGAGGAACCATCTGCAGGTCCCAAGGTCTACCACGCGGTTTGGCGAAAGCTCTTTCTCGATTGCCGGACCCACTGCGTGGAATAGCCTTCCTGACCACGTGAAGAATGCTCCATCCTTGGATAACTTTAGGAAAGGGCTTAAAACGTTTCTATTTAAATTATCGTATGACTGTAGTTAATTTTCTATTGTCGCCTGAACTTATGTACAGCGCCCTTTTCTTCGGCCTCGGCCGTGTTACGGCGCTATATAAAGTGTCTTATTATTATTATTATTATTATTATTATTATTATTATTATTATTATTATTATTTCAAGTAATAATATCCTCTTCTTCAGATGATATAACACGTCATGGCTCGACATGACATAAGATGATATCAGATTACATTGCATCACGTTACATTAAGTTGATTTACAACACACTAATGTAATACACGTTATTGCTTACATTACAGTATTTTGCGGATTCTCGATGCAGCGCGATGCTATGTTAAGAAACTCTCAGCATCTCTACACTTCTTCTGCGAGAAAGTTCGCCTAGTATATTTTTTTAGGATTTTAGACTCTGTAAGCTGCTGTAGAGCGTTGGCCACATTCAAAATATTTGCCTAACTATGGTGTTCCATACCCCGCAGCGAGTGACCATCGGTTGAAATTTATCCGTGACCCACAAACATTCGGAGCATCCATTCACTGCGCCTAATGCCGACCTGTCCGACATGAAATATGCATGTTGCGTTCTCAGGGCGAACATTAGAACGTGCGAAATTGTGTTAAAAGTGCGCGCAATAAACGCAGTTGCTGACTGTTCAAAAACGGGCGAAGTAATCGGTCAAAGGTCATCTGTGTGGACTGCTGGAGGAAGTTATTCGGTTCTGTTGCGCCAAGAGTTTCGGGTCATCTGCGGCGGTTGGAGATAACTGTTCCACGTTTGTTTGATAGCGAAGCTATGCTATGCAACTTAATAATTCATTAAGACAAAGGTGATTTTGTACAGCCATTAAAAACTAAACTTTTCGTATCAGAATCTGTTGGAAAAGAAAATTTGATGGCGATATTTCCTGAACCCTCGATGGCATATTTTGTCAGAAAATAGTGTGTACCGTATAGAGAAATTTCCTACGAAGTGTGTGAACGTGTGCTACCGTAGTTGCTATTTAATGCAAATTTATGCAACTTTATGCCCGTTAGTGTCTGCAGTGAATGATGATATTACTTCTAAAGGTGCCTGTATTAATACATAAATACATAAATTTAATACATAAATACACGAGGTTCATGTATAAGGCGTAAGATGACTTGCGAATCATAAAGTGTGAAGACTAAAAAAGGCTACAAAAACTTTTGACGACAGGTAATTTAATCTAATCTCATCTAAATACTTCTATAGCGCCGTTATCGTAATGCCCAAGGCCTAAGTCGATGTTCGCTTCAAGTCAAAATCGCAGTCAGAAATCATGAACAGTTGGAGAAGCGGGGTCGAATTCCGATAGGTCAGAGAAACCAGAAGCCAGGCTACGGTGGGCAAGTATATTGAAAGAGATGCATCTCTTTCAGGTAATGGATGTTCAATAAGCCAATGATAAATAGAGTAAGCTAAAGGCCTTCAAAAAATCTCGAATTGGGGTATCTTTTCCAATCTTCTGGCTGTAAGAAAGGGCAACCCGCCTTTCCGTGAGAGAGAGAGAGAGAGAAAAAGAGAAAAAGAGAGAGAGAGAAACAGAGATAGGGAGGGAGAGAGAGAAACAGAGAGGGGGGAGAGAATCGTCGTTGTCTTTGAGGGAACGGCGTAGTCGATGCAGTTTCTTCGACGAATTAACTAAAGACGGACACCTGCCTAACTCTAGTTCCTCTATTTTACTCTGGCTTTTACATGAATCTGTCTTGCACCCAGTCAACATTCCTCCTCGCCTCAGATTCAGATTTACTGACTGCTCACGTATCAAAAGCTAATACATGAACCTCTTGTAAAAGAAAAGGATTATAAGATAAGTAATATCTGCTTCCGATAAGTAACTCGGAGACTTGAAGATATTCTATTACAAGACTCGATAACTTATATCCGCAAGAAGACAGTTGACGAAAATTCGCAGGACGGCCGGAACTTATCCTATATATCTGTAATGCTATAAAGCCATACAACATATAAGTCGTCTTTTTTGTATTGGAAGAGATAACATTGGGATAAACCTTTTAATAGATTAGTAACGAAATGCAATTGAAATCGACCTGTTTGCAGATTGTCCAAAACCGTCTCATTAGTCAACCAGATTGGCTACACGCACGATATGTCCATTGAATCGGGACCGCAGGACCGGCTCCAGCAATTGCAAGGGCAGCATCAGAAACGATGCTATAATCCGCTCTTGCTTCGCGCCAAATATCACTCGTTCAGAAGCAGCAGCAGCAGCAGCATCGCGGATACAGGTGAAGCGCGCTGCACTATACAACAGCTGCAGTCTTCATGCGATGAGGGTCTTTGGCGATGATGCTTTCGAGTGATTTGCCTTTCTGGAGCATCAGAAAGATCCTACGACTCATAAAACAGAGACTAGATAAGGAATTTTCTAGTCGACGAATGATCAGCCTTGCCGGTGACTAAATCTAAGGATTGCTGCGTTCTTAGTTAAAATCGTCGCCTTACTTTCGTGGCAGAATTCGATCGAGTATCGTTGCGACACGCCTGCGTTTTTATACTCATGAAAAGTCAGAACTGAGAACAACGGAAGAAAAAAGCCGAGAGTAAAACTCAGCTAAAATCCGAGCTGAGGTCAACCAGTTTCTTGTTTTCCCAACCGGAATGCTAGGATCGTCGCATCTCTGAAAGGACCGGTATGGATGAGAACCTCTTCGACCTCTTCGAAGGACCGACCAATGATGATTCGTTGCTGGACTCGTTCACCGAGCGTCCGGACTTCGACGCCGGCTACAGCTTCGAGAGGAGAAACAGCTACGGCAACAGTTGCACGCAGTTGTACAACGGAACCATCTGCTTCGATTCAAGCAACGCGAGCGCCGTTGACGACGAAAGCGCGCTCATCCCTTGGTCACACAACAACTGGACCCTCGTATTACTCGTTTTCCCGATCTTCACCGTCTTCGGGAATGTTCTTGTTGTGCTGAGCGTCTATCGCGAAAAGAGTCTTCAGTCGGTGACGAACTATTTCATCGTTTCTCTTGCCATCGCCGACATCATGGTCGCCATTCTTGTTATGCCTCTGGCCGTCTATGTCGAGGTAAATAGTCTTACTATGTTTTTATGCACTGGTCCTTGTTTACGGAATTTACCACCAAAACAGTTTCGAGAGACCCTTCTTTTCTCTTATTTCATTTGCAGACAATTGAAGACTTATTTCTTTCCAGCTACCCGCGTTTTAGAGGTGAATTCATAAATCATGCGATATAAGTACATATCGTATTGTATTGTATTTGATAACTTATATAGCGCTTCTTACAGAACAAACTACTCAGAGGCGCTTCCAGCATGAGCGCCCCTGGGAAATAAGAACGTCTTTAAACATATGCTAAATAATAATAATTAATTATGCTATTCACTTCATTATTTATTTACTGAGCCTAATGTGTTAAGCAACCAAGAGTGAATGATTATAACAGACAGAGGAAAACTTCTTAGGAACGAATTACGGTTATTTATTTATTTATTTATTTATTTATGTTTCTTTAAATTTAACTGCGTGACGATAAACTAACATTTTTGGAAACAATTTTCAAACAATTTTGCGTTAAAGGCGTTTCGAAGTTTAATACACATAGAGACGGGGTGCGAATCTACATCCCTCTTATTACGTGGCAGGTACTCAACCAGTCAGCCAAGCCATGGGTGTGTCACAGTTAAAAAATCTAAAAACGATATAAAGATATCTATCTATCTATCTATCTATCTATCTATCTATCTATCTATCTATCTATCTATCTATCTATCTATCTATCTATCTATCTATCTATCTATCTATCTATCTATCTATCTATCTATCTATCTATATATATATATATGTTACACATATTGCATTTGTGTATGGTATATATATATATCGAGATAGATGGCGATTTAACACATCATGGAACCGAAAACCGTGCTTTCGTTGATGCGGCCGTTGTTAAACGCGACCTCAAGCGCCCTCTTCAGCGATAAATTTACAAGAATAGGTGCTGAGGGAGGGATTGTAATCGGTTCAACTGTTGCGTCTCCATGGTGATAATGCGAATTGAATGATGCACGACGTTGCTCGCTCGACTCTCTTCTTCTTTCCCGCCAAACGGACCTGACCGAAGATGCGATGGCGACCCCTGGGGTCACACAGCAGGCGCTAAATAAATGTTTCTTCTTACAACTGCAGTTACTCGTATTGCGGAACACTAAAGCTGTAGACCGAATTCCTAAATTTGAACCGTTACAGAAACGCCTGAATGCAACGGATATTTGCGTCTTTGCCAGGTTCCGTAAGGCGCTATATAAATAGCTGGATAACAGAATACAACCAGCGTTTATGTGTCTGAATGTTTCTTAATATTATGTAACGACTTTTTTGGGAACCGGTGTGATAAATCTAATGGTTAGCACGCGGACTGTAAACGCAGACTTCGAGGGTTCAAATTCCAGCAACGACACAGAGGTAATCGAAGGTTTCTGAGGAAACTCAGCTATGAATACCATCGGTGGGGCGGTGAGGAGGATTGGCTGGCTACCTGACTTCAAACAATGGGGTTAGCTTTATACAATGGGGTTTTCAGGAACTGTTCTTGTTCTTCCTGTTGTTGCTGTTTGTTGTTTTCTTCTTCTTCTTCTTCTTCTTCTTCTTCTTCTTCTTCTTCTTCTTCTTCTTCTTCTTTCATTCTTTCTTCTTCTTCTTCTTCTTCTTCTTCTTCTTCTTCTTTCATTCTTTCTTCTTCTTCTTCTTCGTCTTCTTCTTCATCATCATCATCTTCTTCTTCTTCCTCTTCCTCTTCTGCTGCTTTTCTTCGTCTTCTTCTTCTTCTTCTTCTTCCTCTTCTTCTTCTTCTTCTTCTTCTTCCTCCTCTTCTTCTTCTTCCTCTTCTTCTTCTTCTTCTTCTTCTTCTGCTGCTGCTGCTGCTGCTTCTAGAAACCATTCAACGGCGTCTGTCTTACGCGACTCAACTAAGAGATATGGGAATGGGTTGACTAACAATTGAGTTGGATGTTGTTCGCCTGCTCCACCATACACACATCAATGCACGGTTCAGAATGTCCCGAATACATAGATATTGTAACATTAACACTTGAGCGAACAGAGGACATTAGGCCGATCGTGCATTACAGCCCAATCCAACAAAACGTCATTAATGCAAGTTTAATGTTCGGGAAACTGTTTGCACCTAGCGACCGATCATTTGAATAAGGACAACTGCTGCTCGGATATTATTCTAAGCAGGTATCACTGGAATAATAATCAGGATCCCTGCTGGGAATGTTTTGCGTATTCGAACGGTCATGTCGACCATTCATTTCGACGTTTGACTATCTACTCGCAAGTTGTTTCATAAGAATCATCACCTGTCATTTCCGCGTTAATGTAGTACGTGTATCGCGTTGTCGTCGACAGTTTGAAGAGCATCGCTTCGTGCGCCTTCGATCGTTATCTTCCTCATTTCGCGCTAACTTCAGAATCGCTTGTATGTTACACATTCGAGAGCCGATTACAAGTACATGTGTAATCTTACTCTGCATACTTCATTATGATCGATAACTAATAATAGTGCTTATTTATCAAGAATTATTATGGTAAAGTAAGGTAATCAATCGTTTTTTGCAGACCTCTGAGAAATGGTCGTGGGGTAGTTAGGGTGGGGAGCCTTTAGGGTGGAAACAAAACAAGACAACAGCAATCCAACAATGACAAAACCTTTCCTTAATGGGTTGTGTGGCTCTACATAAATTCACTCGAAGTTCTGGGATTCGAACACCAGCCGCAGCGGTTGAAGGTGAAAGCTTAGCAATCTGCCACGGTGTCAACCCGTATATTTAAGCGGCACTTGAAAGGCGCTACATTAAGCGTTTTGATACACACACACATACATACATACATACATGCATACATACATACCTGCACACATACAAACATACATAATGCATAAATACATACATACATGCATGTATATATACATATACACATACACTATCCATATGTATACATGTATACCTACATACATACATACGAATACATACATACAAACACACACGCATACATACGTACATACATAAATAATACATAATGCATATACACACTGTGCATATATATATACATATATACACATACCTATATATACATACATACATACACATACATACATGCATACATACATGCATATTAGGAACCGTTCAAGGTGCACACTATTTCACTCTAGTTTTTCTTTCTATGGACACTTCTAGTTAGGCACACGTACAACTGGGCGCAGGTCACAATTCTTCTGACATGTCTGCTTATACAAGGTTTTGCAGACATGATTGATATCTGGATTTACGAGCATCTTTCGACCACATGGCAAACTACACAGCTGCTCTGTATCCTTCTATCTCCGGTCTTCCGGCAGCCGGATATCTTTCTTCACAATGTAGTGCTATGTCTGGACAGCCATTCTGTCATGACGCAGCGCTCCTGAATAAGCTAACGTCCTGTGTTTAGCTCTAGAAATTTTCGAGTTTGCGATTACGATTGATTGTGATCGGTTGATTCCTTGCGCATTGGACACCGGCGCACTGGAAGTTACTTATTGTTATTATTATTATTATTATTGTTGTTGTTGTTTGTTGTTGTTGTTACGATTATTAGCATAGCTAAGAGCCCGCAAGACTCGTAAGTGCAGGGGATGGGGTTCGGGCAGGAATAGGTGAAAGAGGGGCCCGCTCAGAGCCTGATAAAGTACGAAGAGGTTCCAGAGGGCCCGACTGAGCCAGGAGCACCCAAAATTTGATGCTACCCCACTGATTACGATTACACACTCCATCAGCAAACTAGCAGCAGCTCTGTAATATCGTGCTACACTTACCAAGCATAAAGAGCCTATCTTACTTCGATGCATGAAGTTTTTCCTATAAGGTAGCGATTAGCAGTTACGATTGAGCGAACGTAATGAGAACAAATGACAATTATTCGAAAGGGATTTGATTGCTTTGACTGCTACGGAAATGGAAAGAGCTTTAGGCGGACTGCTGCGCAAAAAATAGACCTACCTGTAATAAGCGAAGGTAATGAGGCCCAATTATTTCCAAATCCTAAACTCTGCCTGGGCTATGGTCCAAGGCATAGGCTACTGACCTATACAGATCTATGCATTATACATACATACATACATACATACATATATATATATAGCTATATGACCTAGATAGATCAATGAATTATGTATATATAGATAGGTCAGTGCAACATATATACTATAGGACTGGGCTATATAGATATGAAATATTTATGTCTAACTCGTCCACTTCCTCTTTCTCCTCTGCGTCGACCTTCCCTAGTCTTGCGTCTGTCTCCATTTATAAAAATAACTATTAAATATATATTTATATGTATATTAAATGCATATATATATATATTGCCTACGTATGAAATACAGCCACTTTTTAGTTCAGCCATTTGTTACCTATGTTGTGCAACGGGAGACAAGAACTAGATATACATAGAGGTCCGAACAGTTATTTATAGTCTCTTAGAAACCTATTGATAAATAATTCTTTTGCTGCACATAAAGCCACGGAATAGAACATTTATATATCGTCTTTTTCTCCCACAAGAATTAGCTTACTCTAGTAAACACATTTATTAGCCGTGTACAAGTGAGAAGGCTCAGAGTATCAGGCAACAGCGGACTGCCACAAATACGTGCTTTCTAATCTGTGGGCGGGTAGGCCTCCTTTCCTCTGATTGTAATTGTAATTGTAATTGTAAACGAACATTTATAAAGTGTCACTTAGGAAACAGTGGCGCTCCCGACTTGAACAAACAAAAGGATTTCAGGCGTTTGCAAGACTGGGTAAGAGAGAGACTAAGTAACTGAAGCCGCAGTGATCTCTTAGTAGCTTCATTACTTTGTCTATTTTTGACCGATCTCACCTGAAAAGCCAAATACCCAAATAGGTGGGTGTCGATGAGTATGACAACCGAACACGAAGAACTGCGTCAGTAAGGAGACTGACAGTATGAAAGAAAGAAATTCGAATTTACTTTGTTCGTTATTTATTTAGCGCTGGTACATTATGTGAAGAATTTTTGTGAGAACTATAGCATTTGTGACTTCTGTACAAATGTTTATGCAAGTTATTCACTTTTTCAGTTACCTGATTATTTTTCTCTCATTTGTTTTTGCTTACATGTTTACGAATGCCTTACTTAATTACTTAAAATGTTTTTTAATCTCAGTATTTGTGTTTCGTTGTGTTCTGTGCTGCCCGAATGTGGCAAAAACGTTTATATGATGACAGGTTGACAGGTTTCTTCTTCTTCTTCTTCTTCTTGTACTTCTTCTTCTTCTTTGCTTTCTTCTTATCTTTCCCGCGTTCTTCTTCTTCTTCTTCTACTTCGCGTACTTCTTCTTCTTCTTTTTCTTCTTCTTCGTGTTCTTCTTCTTCGTGTTCTCCTCCTCCTCCTCCTCCTCCTCCTCCTCCTCCTCCTCCTCCTCCTCCTCCTCCTCCTCCTCCTCCTCCTCCTGCATCTTCTCCTCTTCCTCCTTCTTCTTCATTTTCTTTTTCTATCTGTTTAAAGTGCATTTGTGCCAGATGACTTTCGAAATGAACTGGACAAGTAGATATCACATCAGAAACCTCGACCGAAAGGGTACTTTAATCGTCGTCGCCAATTATATAGAGACACTGAATTTCTGGCGACTTAGGATCAGAATCCCTGTCTCACGAACTCACCACATCCGCCTACCTGCACAGTTCAATTTAACTAGCGCAATGATCCACTGCATTACGCGACTTGGCCGGAAAAGCATAAGAGCTTTCGCCTGTCTCTGCCTGGCTCCGCGAAGTCACGCAAAAGACCAATTACCTGTTCTCGTAATCGTAATTCCGAGATTTCTACAGCGCCCAACGAAAGTTAAATGGAAGGAACTAGGTTATACACAGACGCTCAGTCTAAACAAAATCGATATGCATAAGGGTTCGGTTCCAGGTCAAGATCAAAAGTCAGACGGAGAGCTATGGGGATGGTGTTTGGGGTTGGAGAGGAGATATATATATATATATATATATATATATATATATATATATATATATATATATATATATATATATATATATATATATATATATATATATATATATATATATAAGAGGAAGAAAGGGTGTTCTCTTATCTACAAGTCCGTGCTTAGCTCTCGACTGTGATAAGATCGGACCGTGTTAAGCTGGATGACGCTCGAAGACGCATGTCCGCAGATGAAGCAATTGTTTCAAAGTGGGGCGGACATCCGCTTTTCCAGTGGCACGGGGCAGGTGGGTGTCACCCACCAATCCTCCTACCATGCCAGTAATCGTAAACTCGACATTTATAAAGCGCTACTTAAAAGCTATTCAAGAGAGCTGCGTCAAACCCGTGGGGTTGTCCAAAGATGCCGTCTCAAGAACCAAGTCCGGTTGCCAGGAGACCAGACCTCACGAGATGTAATGGTTCGACTTATGGTCGGAGGAATAATCTTATGACTCGGAGGTGCGTAGTGTATTAAAAAATAGGGAGTGAATTTCACCCTGCAGGATGGACAGAAGTGTCTTTTTTTGAATGTAATATGTTATATGCTGTTATATTTTTGTGGAGCAATAAAAAATGAAATGAAATGAGAAGTGTCTTTTAACGTTATCCAGAAACAAACAGGAAGGCGTCTTTTTGACTGTTCATGTTAAAAGAAAAGCGTAGCAGATCAAGACTGAAGAAAAACGATATTTTCTGCAGATCCAAGGCCGAAATAGTTGAAAACCGGCACAGGTTTAATGAGCTGTAGACAACACTCAACACGCAATGTATTCTCTAATTATATTTTCAAATTAATCGGTTCATCGAGGCTTCATCCGAGAGCCGAGCATCAGTTGTTTACCACTGATCCTTGAACCAAGCCGACTCTAGCGGCCAGTCCAGAATGCCTTCTGCTTGGACCCGATGCAATATTCCATTCTGTTGCGAGTAAATACTACTGAATGCGGAACTATGGCTAGAGACGCTATAGCCTGTCGGTATGTACGTAGACACGATGGTAATACATCGGTAGTAAGTTAACGTAAAGTATTCGTTCATTATTTTTGCAACGCGCTTCTGCAAACAGTAGTAGCAAAGTAGTTTTGGCAAAAGGTGTGGTCTGGACTTGGAGAATCTCACAGCTGAAGCGCAAACAGAAACCGAGCATTGAAACAACACGACATATGTCTTACAACACGCATCAGAGTCAAAAGTCGGCGGGCGTGCCTTTTCCGTCGCCCGCCCTAAATTCAGAAAAACTTCCGGCACACGATCTCTCTGCAGTCTTTGTTGGCCTTTAGATCGTGATTAATAGCTTATCTCATCCATAGACTGTTTTCTTGTCTTCTCGGAGTTCCCTCTGTCTCTGTCTGAATATCTGTCTCCGTCCTTTTCGACCGGACTTGCAATACGCACCTGAGTCATGTATTGGCGGGTGTACCTTCATCCCGGAAGTTTGCTTGGCAGGAAGCATCGATTGACTTGCCTTGAGCATTATCACAGTGGCGCTATAGAAGTTATCTGATAATTCGTCGAACCCAGGCAGCAGAGAGACGAGCTCGACTTACGTTAGATACTTTGGTTTCAAGACTTTGTCTTCTCTTTGTCCTTCTGTCTGTCTTTCTTCCTTTCTCTTGTCCTCTCTTCTACTTTCACGGCTTCTGTCTCTGTCTGTATGTCTGTCTCCCTCCTTTTTCTTTTATTTTTCTCGTCCTGTTTCTCTCTCTGCGCCTATCCCTATGGTTACGTGTCGGTTTAGTTTCCTTATTAACGTTTGTCCATTCCTACATTCAATGTCTGATGCTGATGATGATGATGAGTTCTCTGCCCGAAGGCAGGTCCATTGGCTTTTATGCCACCCGAGGATGAGATCAATGAGGTGGTTTCCCGTTGCCTTCCTCGCAGACAATTGCGGGTGAGCAACTTGTCCAAGGTCGCTACGCAATGGCTTGAGGCAGATTCGAACCCGCGACCCTCCGGTAACGAGGCACCGACCATACCACTACACCACCACCTCTGATACAACAGAAAATCCAAATGTGACCAGACGGCTTAAAGACATGTAATGTCTGCTAATAAAGCACACCAACTGTGCCCGACACCCTGCTACTTGACCACATTGAAAATCTCCTCTACTATCTGGCTTTAGATCACAGATAATATAAAGGTAAAAAGGTAAAGGCAACACATTCCAGGAAAACTCTTCAGAAGCGTGGTGCCTAGGTAGACGGCTCAATCAACCGAATAACATCTAGCCACATTAATGTTTACTGTAACCAGACCTTACTTGCGTGGCTCCGTCTCTCTTCGTATACCTTCGCTTCTATTTTTGGTCTTCTTTAATGTTCCGCGCTGAATATGGCCTCTAATAGACCTTTTGCATAAAAGTTCTTGCGTAATAGATCTTAAGCGGTAGACATCTGCTAATCGACGTTTAAAATAGCGTGTATTGAATGCTTTGAGTTTCATTTCATTGGGGTTTCAAAGGACTTGTTCCAGCGTGACATCCCTTTGCCGACTGAATCTTTCCCTTGCATGGAAAAAATCAGTCTTAATCAAACGATGAAACGTCCGACCAATCTATCTACCCGTCTTACAAAAAGGCCAACAGCTGGAGACCCAATCTCGCCCAACAAGCACTAACGGACAGACACGCAGGCAAGAGGGAGATATAAACACACTGGCTGATTTGTTGAACGACTGACTTACTGGCTGACCGATGGTAGATTTATGTGACTTACTTAATGACTTGCTTACTTACTTACTTGCTTGCTGACTGACTGACTTACTAAACGACCGACTAACTCGTGCTGACAGTTGACTCTGTAAATCAACCAAAAGAAGTAGTTCGCTACTAACGATCCAATGCACATTATTACAGTTACAAGTACACTACATGCATCAAACGACCAGTCAAGTCAGTGACTGGCCATCGTAATCGTAATCGTAATCTCGAGATTTCTACAGCGCTCAACAAAAGCTAAGTCGCGGGAACCAGCTTATTCACAGGCGCTCAGTCAAAACAAAATCGATAGGCAAAAGGGTCAAGATCCAGGAGTCAGGCACTCAGACAGTCGGACGGCTACGGTGGATGAGTCGACCATGCCTACTTGCCGACAGAAAACGACCTACTGACCACCTGTTTTACTGACTGACTGACTGACTGTAGTGAAAAGTTGTAAAAACAATGAGGATTTTAGGGTTTTGCATATTGTAGATTGTATTACGTCGGATAATTTAGCTATTGTGTTTGTGTAATTAATTTGCATGGAACACTGAGGAACAGTTGGATGTAATTAACGAGAGGCGGTTAGGACGCCCGTAGTTGACAGGTAGAAGTAAACGAGATCGAGAGAATGAGAAAGAGAGAGAGGGAGAGAGAGGGAGAGAGAGAGAGGGAGAGAGAGAAAGGCGGAGCAGAGGGATGCTGATCGGATGGCGAAAGGGAGAATTTGGGTGATTGACAGATGAAGGGGAAAGTTAAGGAAGGGTGCGAAGCGAAGAAGGCATTCGCTAAATAACGGTCGAAAGAGGCGTTAGGTTCCGGAGAACAGAAGAAAGATAATAAACCTGTATCTCTTAAACGGACCTCGCTAGACTAATAGGCCGATGCGAATCATAGACTCTGAGTTTGCTGAATTTGTTGTAAATACGGTGTAAATACGTGTAATATACGTGTGAAAGAAAGAATCGGTGTTAAGTCTCTGTACGGTCGGACCGATCCATTCACGAACCCGTGTGCTGTTAAAGGCCTAAAGTTCCCCGAAGATAAAGCCCTGTCCCCTGTAATTATCGGGGCTAAAACATCACTTTATTAGTGTATAATTATTAAAGATAATGTTGTCATTTATACGACATGGGCCTGTGTGCCAAACTCAAATT
>OZ029923.1:8262479-8414979 GCA_964023275.1 Norana najaformis | reverse complement strand
GCTTCAACCAGAACGGACGTTAAGAGTGATGAAGCATCGATGAAGGCGTATCCAGAGCGATCATCGCGAACGATACAGGCACACGCACACACAGACGAATCTAGACGGACTCCCGCCGTAAAACAGACTTAATCTAATCTTCATTTCGAACGGATCTCGCCAGCGCCACCCAGATATTCTAACCCGCCAGCACGTAACGGCGCACGCATAAGATACGGTCTGCCCGCGCATGAACCTCTGGCTTGCCATTTATCTCGCCATGAAGTCGATATATACAGTCGAACGCCGAGCAGTAGCGCCAACGTCGATCGCAAACGAGGCAGGTTATTACAGCAGTCAAGCTCGCGTGAAATCGAAACTTTATTACAGCGCAGAACGGCAATTTGTAAGTTATATAAAGTTTATTCGACGGCCGGCGTGCGATAAGTGGCCGTATAACCCCCGACTCGTGATCGCATTAATCAGGGGATCACGTGCGCCGTGGGTTCGAATTCTGCCTGGCTAACGATGAATATCTGGCGTGTTAATGCCGGATAATATAAGCGAAGTTGTAAGTGTAAATGTCATTGTCTGAAATTGCAGCGGCTGGTAACCGCAGTTGGTGGCGGTGTTGTGCTGAATAGCTGAGGTGTGAGCGGCCTGCGAGGGCAAAACGTTTACAATTAAAATCGCCTGAGAGGCGCTACATGAATTGCTGGATATGTTACATTATGTTGCGCTACATTTCTGAAGTACCTTGCATGAAAACGCAGCATTTGCTGGATATACTTTTTATACATTATAAGACTGAACTATATATTTATGTATGTATTTATGTATCTCTGTCCGTTCGAATGGGTGCCACGCCAGTTAAGGTCCCAATGTACAGACTGTGCTAGGCCGAGATTCATATCTCTGAATGAACGAATGAATGAGTGAGTGAATGAATGAATGAATGAATGAATTATTTATTTATTTAATGAATATTAAGAGATCAAAGTGCCAGGCATCAAAACAAAATTTTTGAATCAGAAGGTCAGTCTCAGTCGCTCAGGGGAGACAGCCAGTACCAAAGCAGCAAATTAGCCACGATCGGTATGCGTATAGACCTTCGTATAGGTCTTTCTCACACTCAGAGGCGCCTTCCGTATGCGTTAACCAACATAGCTAATGAGGACTAGCTATGAAAGCCTATATAATTACATCTTGGGATCAAAAAGAATTGATTAAGGATCGTCCTTGACTGGGTTTATCCCACATTAAATTTAGATGGTTATGCATAATTTACTCATATATATATATACATGAATATTATATTTTTAGTTTTTAGTTGCCACGGACTATCGCATGTTTAAGTTTAAATAAGACCTAAATATAGCAAAGTATCCCTTATCCAGCAGGTGAGACGTAAGGTATACGCGCTCATCTCCTTTTCTTGACTCTTGAGCCGGCACTGAATGAATACCAAGGTCCTGGACATTGTGGCAATGCATAGCAGGACTTGCCGTTTATAAGCCTTCCCAGCCCACGCCGGTACCAAATCTTGCTGCTTGGTGATCGAGGCACTGTGGGCGCAAGCAACATGCCCAAGGTCATTACAAGGAGTCGAACCCGCAACTGCATGATCAACGACCATGCGCTTTACCGATGGACCACCGTACGGCCCACACCTACGTATAGGCCTGCATAGATATAAGACCTATTTCGCAGGTTATTGTGTAAGCTTAGTATGTTCATAAGTTGCAGACTATTGCCAGCACTATATACATGTGACCTGGGATTCTTATTGCGTTTCGCATGAGTTCACAGCTTAACACGATCGTTTGTGTAATGACCTGCATTGCAGTGTGCATGCCTTTTTAATACGGTCTAAATGGCCGTTCTGGGAGTGAAGACCTGGACTTCCTTTAGAGCGAGGCCGTCAACAAACTAGGCTTTTAAACACTCCATGAGTGCACTATTCCCGTGTCGATAATTTGAAAATAAACGAATAAAGCTTTAACATTTATTAAATGCTTTATTCCAAAGTGAGACAATGTCACTCCTCTTGTTCCTGCACTGTGTTTTCAGGCAGCTGTTTTGTTAATTTTGATACAATTGTTTTGGTTGTAGTTGGCGTCATCATTTTGCTATCATATTCTCACACATTTATGTTTTGGTTGTAGTTGGTGTCATCATTTTGCTATCATATTCTCACACATTTATGTTTTGGTTGTAGTTGGTGTCATCATTTTGCTATCATATTCTCACACATTTATGTTTTGGTGGTAGTTGGTGTCATCATTTTGCTATCATATTCTCATATATTTATGTTTTGGTGGTAGTTGGTGTCATCATTTTGCTATCATATTCTCACACATTTATGTTTTGGTTGTAGTTGGTGTCATCATTTTGCTATCATATTCTCACACATTTATGTTTTGGTTGTAGTTGGTGTCATCATTTTGCTATCATATTCTCACACATTTATGTTTTGGTTGTAGTTGGTGTCATCATTTTGCTATCATATTCTCACACATTTATGTTTTGGTTGTAGTTGGTGTCATCATTTTGCTATCATATTCTCACACATTTATGTTTTGGTGGTAGTTGGTGTCATCATTTTGCTATCATATTCTCACACATTTATGTTTTGGTTGTAGTTGGTTTCATCATTTTGCTATTGTCACACATGTACTTGAATATCGCTGCCGACCATCAAAGTTGCCCAAACCCATCTCCCAAATTCCATCCATTCACCATATTCACACCCACGCAGTATACCAAGTATACGAAGGTCGCACCCATCAACACATCACCCAGCCCAGCACAACCAAGTCGCGCCAATCCTCCAAATCCCAACCACCATGACACCCGTCAACAAACCCACCCCAACCCCATCGAGGCAGAACACATCATCGATGGACTATGTACTCGGGGCTTAAAGGATTAAAACGCGGTTTGAGCACAGGCTGGCATTAGGGCGCTTCCAGAATACAGTTTCCATCGATTGAGTAGCACCGCCGCCGCTGCTGCTGCTGCTGATGTTGTTGTTGTTGATAATGATGATGATGGCACTAAATGCTACAGATCCATAGGCAATCTGCACTCAGCATCTAGGCGTCTATTCAGTGAAGAATTCATTCAGTCCGAGAAGCAGGGAATGTACTGTCCACTGAATTCGCATTAAGCGTCAATGGCTCCTATAACAACGCGTCATGTCCATTGTCGTTACAGTTTACTGGTTAAAGGCGCCTTATAAATGCTTTGATTCAGGCATACACGCATAAATACACGCCTAATACATACATACACACATACATACATACATACATACACACATACACTACGTACACACATACACACATACATATATAGGTATATACATACATATATGCATGCATTAATACACGTATAATACATACATGCATGCATGCATACATACATACATACATACACATACATAAATGCATGTTTTTATACGTATATAAATTCATACTTTCTTACATACCTACATATATAATGCATATACATACATATATACGCACATAATGCATACATAATAAATACAACATACATACATACATATATACAAACATACCTACAAACTTACATACATACATATATACATACATACATACATACAAACATTTTACTCCTCATACATGCATATCATACATACATATCATACATGCATGCATGCATACACATGCTCAAACATATATCGTATCATTCAGTTTGCAGTAAAAACGAAATGTTTCGGCCATTTACCCTACGCCTGCAAATTCATAAGTAATCCATACATCAAAAATATCATTATATAACTGATCATAACGATATACATTAACATATTCTTGTCCAGTTAATATTATGCGTAATAAACAATTAAATTGCTATTACTTCGTTTTTTCAGAATATATTATATAACTCCCCTACTCATTTCCTATGTAATAACATATAACGTGTGTACCTCAGCTAATGAAAAACTAATGACGTACAGCCGGAGACAGAGCTTTCTGATATTCACATTTCTGTGTTTACAGTATATTGCGTCCAGCAGGTAAACAATTACGAATTGGCTTCATATCTCACCCGTCTGATTGGACTTAAGCGCAGAGCGATTGGGGTCTTGTTTATGTGAATTAAAATACGGATTTTATGAGCCCAAAGTGCGGGTAAGAGCTTTCTCTGAGGCCACTGCAGGGTGGCGAACTTACTCAAGTTCTTACCGCTCCCTAAGTCGCTTGATGTCTTGTCGTTAACTAGAGATGCCACAAAATATATACGAACCACAGCTAAAGTCAAATCGCCAGTGAAAAACATATATACATATATCTGCACGAGGAATTAGTAAACTTACAGATAATGGTGGAAACGCTATTGGTCTCACAGTGGCTGTTTTACCATTCGGGGGTACATTTTTTAAAAAGGGGCCTGTACCTACCTAATTTTCGCAGAGACACTGGCCTCGAATTTTTTATTAGAAATGCAGTGAGGCGTGACGGACACTGCAAACGGTACTTGTCCGCAGTCTTTTGTCATGCTCCAGTGGCGATTTGAGACGAGAAGCTGAGGGTTGGCATGGTATAAACAAATATAAGTCCGCATGACTGATTATCGACTGACAATCAGCTCATTCGGAGGACCGGACAAGACCGATAGGAAAATGCTGCAATTTATATTCTGTGATTTAGAACATCTAGCCAATATATCATACTTATCAACATCATAGATTAGGTCTCCTTTTAATTAAGTTGCTTCATCATCATAATCGTTATCATCATCATCATCATCATCATCGTCGTCGTCGTCGTCGTCGTCGTCGTCATCAACCCCATTTCACTTCGCTTCGTCATCATAATCAGTATTATAATTATTATTATTATTATTTTTATTATTATTGTTATGACGATAAAAAGGTTGTCTTATAATAATAATAATAATAATAATAATAATAATAATAATAATAATTTATTGTTGCTGGAGCAACTAGAGCTGCTGTGGCGTCCAGGCTGGCACACTGGAAACAGGTCGACTAGTTATTGTTATTATTATTATTATTATTATTATTATTATTATTATTATTTAGACTAATGTTATTATTATTTCTGCAGCATTCTTGTCGTCAATATATCTGCAATTTCAAAATTTTTCTTCAGGATAACATAATTAGCTGTTACATTGCTAAGGTTACCCAAGACGTTGCTAAGTTTACCCGAGACGTTGCTATGGCTACGGATGAGGTGTTGCTCTGCCTGCCCAAATACAATTTGCGACAGCATCATATCGAGGTTTTTCATGTAATAACTCGAGTTGGCTTAATGCACGACTTCGTTAATGCACGACCTACTTAAAGCACGACCTACTTAAAGCACGACCTACTTAATGCACGACCTACTTAATGCACGACTTCCTTAATGCACGACCGTCTATGCTGATGCTTACTTTGCAGCTGTTTTATGATGGTGACCACAGTGGCCATCGTTTTTACCGAGTGTTCAGCCGTTTCCCTACTGTTGGTCAAAATACCATCATGTACAAAAATATTATGACGGTTTTTATGGTGGAGATAATGTTATTTATAAATATGTAACCTCGCTTCACTCTTTCTCTATGCATATATATAATAGGTATATGTTTCGTTAAACTTGTATCTGTCAGTTTTTGGCTTCAATAATGAAGATGATATATATGCATTGAAGCGATATGTTTGCATACATGTATATAGAAATTATATTTATAAACAATATATATTTCTTATATATAAACAATGTATGTTGCTTATACAGCGATAATTAATGTGTATATATATGTATATACATGTGTATTGAAATGATATGTATAAGCAATATATATATCATATATACATATTGCTTATACATAGGCAATGAATATTGCTTCTGCGGCGATGCTTATGTTTATGTGATATATAATGCCTGTGTACATTGAATTGATGTTGTATTAGGAATTTATATAGCTCAAGAGCCTCTTGTACGTAATTGTCAGCTGAATAAAAATTTAGTCAACGGTATATCGTTTTCTTGTTTAGCAATGCATGAGGAAAAATTGGCTGTAGAGTCGACGAGAATGTTGTATATAATATTTGCGATATATTTTTAGCATATATTATGTAATCGTAATCGTAAACTCGTGATTTCTACAGCGCCCTACGAAAGCTGAGTCGCGAGAACCAGCTTATTCACAGACAATCAGTCAAAGCAAAATCGATAGGCAAGAAGGGTTCGATTCCAGGTTAAGATCCAAGAGTCAAGCAGGCATGGAGACGGCTACGACGGGTTATGTTTAGAATTGGATTCGGAGGACAGATAAGGGGAAGAAGAGGAATCAGGAGAGTAATTCTGTGCTTGTAAAATTTCTTGGAGGTTATTTTCTTACTTTCAGGTTCAACGTAGGTCAGTTGATTGTCATTTTTCTATTGTCTCTAGGTGAATAACGGCCTGTGGGAACTCGATGATGGACTGTGTGAGCTGATTGCCATTTTTCTATTGCCTATAGGTGAATAACGGCTTGTGGGAACTCGGCGATGGACTGTGTGACACCTGGGTGGCCTTAGACGTCATGTGTTGTACGGCCTCGATCCTCAACCTGGCAGCCATAAGTGTTGACAGGTTATAAACATTCTACTACTTGCTTACTTATTATCAAAACGCATGCACACGAATAGGCTTTGTTGCTAGATCTCTCTTTCTTTCCGTCTGCTTCTCGGTCTCTCTAAATGTGTCTTTGCAGTTTCTGTTTGTCTCGGTGTACCTGTCTTATGTCTGCCTCTGTCTTTTTCTGTACCTCTCTCTCTCTCTCTTTCTAGTTCTCTATCATTCATTATTCTGTCTTTCTCTGTGTGCGTGTGTGTTTGTTGCTATATCTTTGTATCTGTCTCTGTCTTTACCTTCCTCACGCTCCGTTCTTTCTGTCTTTCTCTGAGTATATCTCTACATGTCTTTCCTTCTCATTCTGTCTCTCTCCCTCTTTTATCTGTTTCTCTCACGCTCTCTTTTCTCTCTACCTTTCTCGGTGTATGCCTCTCTTCTCTTTCATTCTCTCCTCTTTATCTCTCTGTCTGTCTACTTCTCTCTCTCTTTATTTTTCTTAGCATTAGTCTGCTTCCGTTTCCAATCCAGTCTCTCTTTCTGTTTTTATGTTTTGTACGTCTCTTCCTTCCCTCTGTCTCCTGCCGTCCGCTTACTTTACCCTTTCCATTTCACTCTCTATATCACCCTGTATATCCGGCTCATGTGTCTGCGTTAGAAACGTAATATTGAGATGGGTAATTAATTTGAACACACGATGCCCCATTATGCTGTAAATATATTGTGCAATATGTCTCGAAGTGCAATACGACATAGAGATCTATATGACTGTTTTTGTGAAATTAAATAACCTTTGCCGATCTTTTTTATCGGATTGCTAATTCGGGCTTGGATCAGTTACATAAAAAGTCCAATTAAATTGCAATTACTTTTGTATTTAGTCAATTAAATTGCTGTTACACCAATCAAATTACAGTTATATGTTATTGATTGATTCACAAATCAATTGTAATTACAATTATAAGAACAATTTGTAATTAATTACAATTGAATTGCAATTACAAATGGCCCAAGTCTGACTGTTACATTTCGTCTTACTGTGAAGATCGACGTTTCATTCCCACCTTTTACTGGTCTATTTTATTGAACTTTGTAAATCTCTTTGAGGACTGCAGTATACACGTAGTTGTCCTGACTTAGGGCTAGCTGATCTGGCTCTATATGAACTTACGTCAGTTGTAATCTGGCTGGTCTGATGTGATTTGATCCAACCTAAAGTTACATTACCTTACCTGAACTTTTCTTACCTAACCCGCCTTATTTTATCTGTCTTGGCCTCGGTGGTATAGCCGAACTTTATTTTACCTTACTTTAAGTTACATGTACATAATAATAATCTAATAGTAATCTAAGAACTTCTATAGCGCCACTTTAATAATACTCGAGGTATCAGTCGATGGTTGCTAATAAGCAAAGTCGTTGTGCAAGTCAAATTCCAGGGTGAGTCCGGTCGAAAAGTCAAGAAGGGAGTTCAAGGAGACACAGAAAACAGTCTATGGACGAAACCAGTCGAGGAAGAGATGAGTTTTCTGCCGAGATCTGAAGGCCAAAACAGACTTCACAGAGCGAACTTTGTGCATTACGTTACCTCGCCTTTCTTTATCTTACCTTACCTTATGTTTCGACCTAGGTTCATAGCCGTGACGCAGCCGATCAAGTACGCCAAGCACAAGAACTCGAAGCGCGTCTACGTGATGCTCGCTCTGTCCTGGGTCATCTCAATCGCCATATCGTCTCCGATTGCTCTCGGAATGAATTATACGGAGCGTCGTATGCAGTCGCCCTACTTCTGCACCTTCTACAACTCCGATTTCCTCATCTACTCGTCCATGGGATCCTTCTACATCCCATGCATCGTCATGGTTCTGCTCTATTGGCGAATATTCCACGCTATCCGCCAAAGGGCGCGCAAGGCTTCATCGTCGGCTGCTTTCTCCTTGCAGAAGGGTCGGCCATCCGTGACGGCAAACAGCCGGACGCACCAGGCAGTTGAGCGTGAACTATCGGCAGAGAACCGCGGCGTGCGCGGTGGAACGACGTCCGATGCCACGAGCGCCGCCGAGGAGGTGGCTTGCAGGACGGTGCTGCTGCCGAAGGGGTCATCCAAGGGGTTCGTCAGGGCGGAAGCAGCGATCTTATCTGGGGGTAATCGACGACAACAGTTCACCCCAGTCGTCGAGGAGACTTCGTTTGAAGGCATCGTTCCGACGCTGAACTGCGTCGTCAAGGCGAATAAGGGTCTACGAGAAGAGGAGGAAGAAGAGGAGGGGGTTTTACAAGAGGAAGAAGAGGGGGAGGAGGGACAATGCGTACCTCGAAAAACCCCTTGCAGGGCAAACGGCAGCAGAGGCTGCAGTGTGCTAGAAGTAAGCGACGTTGAAGCTCCTTCTCTAAAGAGGGGGAGCTACTGGCGCAAGGGGTCAACGTCGGGTCACCCGTTTGCGGTCTACTGTCCACCGGCGACCGTCCACATCGAACACTGCAACGAAATCGACGAGTCCTCGCCTCCCTCCACCGCCAAAGTGTCCTTTGGACGCAACCAGGGTATCGCTCCTCCACCCCCACCGCCACACCCTCGCTCTCACGCCACTTCGAGCGACGTCGTCATGACAACTGCGATTGTTGCATCACCGTCTGGACATCAGGCGCCTGCGAACAGCAGCTGCTGTAACCGGCGGACGAACGGCGAAGGAGGCGGCGTCGTCATCCTGAGGTCGTGCAGCATCAGCAACCACCGGAGATCACGAGCCGGAACGATGGTCACGAAATTCAATTTTCGGTTGCGACGGGAGACGAGTGGATGCGGCGGCAAAAAGAAGGAACGCAGCTCTCAGACTGCGCACAAGAGAGAAAGGAAAGCCACCAAGACCTTAGCAATCGTTCTAGGTGGGTCTGTTTCCTCTGTCCGTCCGTCCGTCCGTCCGTCCGTCCGTCCGTCCGTCCGTCCGTCCATCGGTGCACCGGTCCGTCCGTCCGTCCGTCCGTCCGTCCGTCCGTCCATCGGTGCACCGGTCCGTCCGTCCGTCCGTCCGTCCGTCCGCCCGTCCGTCCATCGGTGCACCGGTCCGTCCGTCCGTCCGTCCGTCCGTCCGTCCGTCCATCGGTGCACCGGTCCGTCCGTCCGTCCGCCCATCCTTCCTCCCATCTTTATTCTTCTGTTCGTCCCTCCTTCTGTCTGTCTGTCCGTTCTCCCTTTGATCTTCCCGCCAGTCTTCCGTGCGTACTTCTGTCCTGACACCCCTTCTTCCTCTTATCTCTCTCTCCTCCAATACCAAACATCACCCACCGTAACTGCCACGCTGTCTCTCTGCCTGACTTTTTGATCTTGACCTGGAAACGAACCCTTTTGCCTATCGATTTTGTTTTTACTGAGCGCCTATGAATAAACTGGTCCCCATGACGTGGCTTTCGTTGGGCGCTGTAGAAATGTCGGAATTACGATTACAATTACGATGACTTCCGTCGCTCTTTTGGTCAGTCCGTATTTCAGTCCGTCCGTCCGTCCGTCCGTCCTGTCAATCGATCCTTCCGTCCTTCCTTCCTTCCGTCCTTCCTTCCTTCCGTCCTTCCTTCCTTCCGTTCTTCCTTCCTTCCTTCCTTTCGTCCATCCACCGTCCGTCTGTCCGTCCGTCCGCTAATAAAACTGTCATTAATCGGAATCATAGCTCCTCTCTTTGTATGACTGTCTGATCCTCTGTCGGTCACTCACTGAATTTCTGATTTAATCTGCTCCTCTTTCTTTTGATCTTTTCCTCACTTTGTCGTTGTTTGTGTACCGACGTTTTTTTCCGTTTTCTGACTGGCAGTTATGTATGTCACTAAACCCCTATGCAGTAGTAAGCAAACGCAAGTAGACAGACAAACAATTGAAACTAACTACAGTAAACAGGTATGCAACAGTACATAAACACGGGAACTTGTATGCGATTACTATACGCCCTCAATCAGCATAGAATACAAAATCCAGTATTTAAATGCGATGTCAAGAAAACCCATTGAACTCTCCAAACCTGTCTTCCACGTTTACTTTTTACTGTGCGTTATTTCTTCTATTATGTTTAGTTACTAAGGCTATCAAGTCTACTGCGTCTGCTTTTTTGCATTGAGGTCGACTGCGATTAGCTTCTACTGCATAAGTAGTCCACTGCTTTTATTCTTTCGCATATAGGTCGAATTCGTTTGACTCCAATTGCATCTATGTATACCGTTCATGTATACTTCATCTTTATGTTATATATATATATATATATATATATAAGTTCTTTCTCTACTCGATATTGATATTTACTGGAAGTAGACCTATACAGGCGACAGAATAATCCAGATTCTTGGCAATTTTAGTAGTCTGATTTCATTCTATTCTTTCTATGAAGCTATATGCAAAATAATTCAATTTCACGGCACTCGGCTAGGCTTATAAGAATTACTACGATAAAATATGCCATAATTATACTTTTGGACATTATGTCCGGTACATATTATCCAGGTATATTTTGTCCAAGGACATTTTATTCCGAGGACACTTTATCAGGGACATTTTGTCCGGGAACACATTATCTTGTCACGCAAGCAATCGAACTGTTGGCGGTCTAGTGGCGAATCAATTCCTTCTTTCCAACAGAGAACAACAGCTCGAGCTCTAAACCAACGAAAGCTCTAACGATGCGTTCAATCCCATTTCACTTCGCTTCGCTTCACAGATCTATCCATTGTCTTCCGTCGTTCACAGCGCTATGCTTCGGCTCCGTGATTCTGCCATTCCTTGTCCGTCTACATGCATGCATTTCTGTGCAGCTTTCAGTCAGGTTTCACCGCCTATCTGATCGTCTGGCTCTTGTTATGAATGATTATTTATTATTTCTGCATTTATTAGGCGCCACTATCTAATGACAGCATCAATCGATGGCGCCGAGCAATTGTGAGTTGAGGACTTTCTCAAGGTCCCTACACAGTAACCGTCTTGGAGGAGGCTCGAACCCGTACTCTCCGCGTTACAAGCCGAGCGCTCTATCCAATATACTACCGTGCCCCACATGATTTAACTCTAGCGATTTATTTTTTGTATAGTTGCCTATGGCGCCAGTCGCATTTCATTCTTACTTAATCGCCTCGGTATTCTCAGCGATGGCCAGTGAATTGGCTTCAACAACGAGGACGAAAACGTCACTCGAGTGCATGGATATAAATTATCCAATTGCGACCGATTAAGCGCGCTGGGTATGTGGCCTAACGGTGGCAGGTTCTAACCTGCTGAGCGGATTCCGTGCAACGACCCTTCACGTTGTTTTTGCCCACGTGCCTTTGTTACGAAGCGGTGTAAGGTGGACCGGCGTAAGCTGGAAATTAAACGTCGGCAAGTCTTACGATACACTGGTTCCGCGTCTAACACCTTGAGATTCGTCAATTGCCGACTCAATGGTCTTATAAAAGAAAAAGTAAGTAAAGGTCCCGTGTCCCCTAAGTCACGCTAAGGGATACGGGGCTTTTATTTTGTAATTGTAATTGTAATCACGACAATTTATACAGCATCGTCAGTAGCAAGCTACTTCAAGGGTGCTTCACAATATCAAATGTCGGCGCGCACAAGAGTTCAACAATAAATGATAAATGGATGATGTACAAAATAAAAATCCATTGCTGATATTAGAGTTAGACAGTAAACAGAAAATTTTAACTGTTAGTAGAAAAATTCTCTTTAAAAACATTCTCGGCTTCTTGGATAGCTACAGGAAGACTATTCCAGGCACCCGGGCCGGCGACTGTAAACGCACAGTCACTTTACTTTACTTACCTAGCTTTGAAGAGACTCAATATTTGCGTCATACTGGTATGCGCATGCGCCTCTAGTTATTCGACTGCGAAGATCCGGTTTCAGTTTCAGACACGACTCAAGGTTCGTTATCGAGAAGTCTGGGTTTAATTGTCTGTCTAGACTTTAACACGAAAAACGGAAAAAATCCTCGCCATCTTAGATCTGTTGTTCCATCATGAGTGACGTTGAAGCCTTTGACCCAATTTTGCCGTAAAGAATGAAGAGGAAATGAAATGCCTGGTAGTAAGCACCATTATATGGTCAATGGCCAAACTATGTAGCTATTTGTAGTAGTCAGACAAAAATGTCTGGCTAAACGCGACAAGCTATCATGCTGTAAATATCATGTGATTATCCAACAGTTCTCGGCGCCACGCAAAAGCTGCTTCAAGGAGACGAGCATATCGTAATCGTAATAGTAATCGTGAACTCCATATTTCTAAAGTGCCCAACAAAAGCTAAGTAGCGGGATCCAGCTTATTCACAGGCGCTTAGTGAAAACAAAATCTATAGGCAAGAAAGGTTCGGTTCCAGGTCAAGATCCAAGAGTCAGGCAGGCAGGCAGGCAGGCAGGCAGGCAGGCAGGCAGGCAGGCAGGCAGGCAGGCAGGCAGGCAGGCAGGCAGGCAGGCAGTCAGGCAGGCAGGCAGGCAGGCAGGCAGGCAGGCAGGCAGGCCGGCAGGCAGGCAGGCAGTCAGGCAGGCAGGCAGGCAGGCAGGCAGGCAGGCAGGCAGGCAGGCAGGCAGGCAGGCAGGCAGGCAGGCAGGCAGGCAGGCAGTGTGGTGCCTGGAATTGAATCTCGAGGAAATCGTAATAGTAATTGTAATCGTAAACACGAGATTTCTACAGCATCCAACGAGTGCTAATTCGCAGGAACCAGCTTATTCACAGGCGCTCAGTCAAAACAAAATTTATAGGCAAGAAAGGTTCGGTTCTAGCTTATATATATATATATATATATATATATATATATATATATATATATATATATATATATATATATATATATATATATATATATATATATATATATATATATATATATATATATATATATATATGAACCGGCGCTGTATAGGCCACAATTAGTGTACCACACCAACACGTATCATGAGTATTTTGGCCACATTAGCATCTGCTATCACCAGACACTAGTTTTAAAGTGCTATAGCACTGACTTCGAACTGGCTTGATATTGTGAAGCTATGCATATATATTTGTTTTCATACGAATGCAGATTCAAAGTCGTCTTGCGTCGAGGTGCACTTGATATCATTTCGCACTTGCTCAGAGATGATTAGACGGCGTCTGGACCTGTCTTATAAAATAAGAAAATGAATCAATCAATAGTCAGTCGACTGATTCAATTTGTATTGCGCCAATGAATGCGTTGACAGATGTCCTAGGCGCTTCCAGGTTTACGGAGGTGGGGAGGACGGGGGATCTTTGAATGCTGAGGAATTCCCTCTGATGGTAATGCATGTTCGATGCGCTGTTGGGTCCTCTTGCGGGAGGTTATACTAAGCCGTCATCCTCCTCATGTTTGGCATCTCAGAAAGTCTTCTATGATTCTCCTCTTCCATCTCCTCATCCTCTTCCTCCTCGTCTTGCTATTCTTTATTCTCATCCTCCTTATCCTATGATTCCTTCAGCTCCTTACCTTTGCCCTCACCCTCTTTGACCATATCCTCTTTCCTCCTCTGTATTTCTTCTCTTTCCTCTCATCTCTTCTTCTCCTTCCTCTATCTGATCGTCATCATTGTACGCCTCAATCAGTCTCCTCTTCCTCTCCTCCTCCTCCTCCTCCTTTTCTTCTTCGTCCTTTTTCCTCCTCCTTCTTCATCTTCTTAAATTCTGCCGCTCGCTCAGTATCCTTCTCATGCTCTTCTTCCTGCTCTTCGACATCATCATTATCATCCTCTTCTCTTCTTCCTTTTCCTCCTCTTCTTCCTCTACTTCTTCCTTTTCTTCATCCTCCTGCTCTTCATCATCATCATCGTCTTCCTCTCTTCTTTCTCTTTTTTCCTCTAGTCCATCCTCCTCTTCCTGTACATCCTCGTCCTTCTTCATTTCTCTTCTTTCTCTTCTTCCTCTAGTCCATCCTCCTCTTCCTGTGCATCGTTGTCCTCCTTCATTTCGCCATCCGTATCCGCGATTTCCTCCCTTTCCGCTTTCCACATTTCCCTGGGGCCTGATCCGGACGGGACAATGGCAAATTAAGGCAAATTGTCGGATTCCGTTATCCGTGCTGGCGCCACCAGCGCCGGAGGCGTTTCTTACGAATCGTCGATGATTAACGAAGATGTTTCCGCTCAGAATCGAATTGCAATCAAAGCCAAAGCCTCGTTGATTGTCGTCAGCAATCAGTTGCCTGTCGGCCGGACCAAGCACATGCCTTAAAGAACCCCACTGGCGACTTCAGGAGGCGCTTCTTTGAGGTGGCGCAATATACTTTCCGATTACTCTACGTTATACTGGGCAGCGCCGTCGAGAGATACTTCTAAGGAGATACAAAATTTCATGTATTACTTTACTTAATTACGCTGGTTTACATGTGAAGTTTTTGTTGAGCTTTACAACTCCTGAGGAAAGGTTATCGTATTTTTTGTTTTGAAGCATGTAAATTCTCTTCTTTTTAAAGGGGTTTATAGACACAAATATCTCACAAAAAAGAAAAATAAAGCTATTTGCGTGATTCTCGCGTAATCAAATTGCTACTATAGCGCCTTTTTTATATGGCACAGGACATCGGAGAATTGTCACTTTAAGTGATACCGTAGTCAAGAGTAGTAATCCGTTGGAGAAGTTGTTTAAATCGGATAGCTGAGGGACTCAAGAAGTCAGGATGCGGTGGATAAGCAAGTTGAAACAAACGTTTCTTAAGTTTTGACCTGCATGACATTCGAGAAAGTCAGAACGCGCAGAACTGGGGATTTTCAAAGCTTCGGACCAGCCACTGAGAACGCCCGAGGTACAACTTAAGCTCCTTTCTCTCCCCATCTCAGTGTTTCGCAGGCGCCTGAAGACTGTACTGTTCAACAGTGATTTTACTTTTTCGGGTCGGAAGCACCTCTGTTGAGTTTACCCTCTAAGAAGCGCTTTGTAAATCTCAAATTACAATTACAATTACAAAGTACAAGAGTCACTGTGTCCGTTGATCGAGTGCAATATTTGTTGATACGAGGGGTGATCATATAAGAGATAGGTCGGCTAATCTAAATGTATTAATTTAAAACTATAAGATCGATTTTAAACTGGATTCTTTGCTCAACTGGAAGCCAGTGTCTGAACGCAATATGGGCATAATGTGCTGATATGAATTGATCTCTTGTTAGGGTTACTGCTAGGCATTTTGAACAAGTTTGTCGTTTCTGTAACCTGTTTTGCTGATTATACATTAAATTAAATTATAAACTAAATTCTAAGTTATAAATCAATAATAAAATAAAATAAAATAAAATAAAAATAAACTAAATGAAATAACTAAATAAAAATTATGAATTAAATTAAATTATAAATTAAATTATAGTAGTCGTGTTGGCAACGTTCCGTTTTCTGCTCCACTTCTATTACACGTTCGGAATTTTTTATTTGATTTTCACCGCATGTTGCTACCATAACAAAAGTGCTTTGATTTCTATTTCCTGTTATTTTTGCTCACATCCGAAACAACAATTCAAATGTAAATGAACCGGAAGCACATTTCCTGCAGACATGAACAATGCGTGTGTTGCACAGAGTCTGCCCTGTAACAATACGTACAAATGTAGCTACGAGTTATTGATACAGATCCGTGGTAAATTAATAATAATTGTAAGCCACAAGACCTTGGGTGTTCTCTGCAGGGGGTTGATCCCCAATCGTAATCGTAATCGTAATCCCGAGATTCCTACAGCGCCCAACAAAAGCTAAGTCGTGGGAACCAGCTTATTCACAGGCGCTCAGTCAAAATATAGTCGATAGGCAGGAAGGATTTGATTCCAGGCCAAGATCCAAGAGTCAGGCAAGCAGAGAGCAGACGACTAGGGTGGATGGTGCTTGGAATTGAACCGGAAAGTTAGGAAAGGGAAAAAGGAAGAATGAGGAGATGGATGGACGGCAAACATGGTTCACAATGAACCAAGGGTTTGGCTCTAGAGGTTTGCGGTACACGTATTGCAAACAACAGTTTCCCCAGCTGGTAGTCACCCGTCCGCTTTCGCTCCCTCTCCCTCGCTGAATGAAGACCGATGGGGGAGAGGCTTGCCGTTGGCGATGCCAATTAGTCGACGATGCGTGGCACAAACACGGACGTTTTCCCTACCCCGAAGTCGTCCTCGGCAAAAGATAATGATCGTAATTATGTACAGTTATTCCTAATTGATGACTGTTATCGAGCGCTTTATTGATCTTTCGTTCATAAGTAAGAGTATCCGACTCGCGCGAAGAAATCTAAATAGTGTTTTGTGCAGAGGGAACCGAAACGACTTCTTAGTCTTGCCTGGCGGAAACGCTTACCTTTGGAAAAACCATCGCCCGTGGCTGGCGCACACAAGCATGCGTAGATTCATCGAGATACCTAACGTAGCGCATGTTAACAACCTCTTGTAGATTTTTTGTCTTGCAATTTCGCTCTGTAGACTTAGCTACTGTATAAATAGGAAAAGGCATTGGAGTTATTTATCGATTGAAGTATCATTGATGCTTCTAATTCCGTTTTAATGAGAAATCTCCAGGCTCCGTTCATCGATCTTGTTGTGCCAACGATTGCAATTTTTTTATATATATCACAGTTTCGCTTTTTAAAATTAGTTTTGAGTGACCTTTGAACTGTTGTATCTCAGTGGTTTTGATTCTGTCTGAGGTTGAAATGTAAAGTAATCGTAGTCGTAAATTCGAAATTTCTTACGCGCTACTCAAAAGATAAGCGCATGGCACCAGCAAATAGTTCAAAACCCTCTGGCTGCATGGAGCCATAACAAAAACATTAAGTATCAGCATATTAAACCAATATTGCATTAGTCATGCTGGTCCCCATCGAGCAAAGAATCCAGTTTAAAGCATGTCTTAAAGTTCGCAAAGTACTACATTTAAATCAGCCTATCTATCTATTTGTACGTTCCATGCTCATTACTCATATCAATTACAATCATTGGACGCGGTGATTCTTGCTGTGCTCCGTAACCCAACTGTCTTTGGCTCTCGGGCCTTCTCAATTTCTGGTCCTCGGCTTTGGAATTCGATGCCAAGTTCTATTCATTTTGTCAGTTCTTTGATATCATTCAAGTCTGAATTTAAAACTCATCTGTTTCAACTTGCTTAGTACACTCATCATAGTCTAGCTTCTGGTATCTCTGACCTAGAGGAATTCGACCTGGCTTCAATGGATTATGATTTTGACTACAATTTCACTTGAAGCGACGATCGATTGATGCCTTGGGCATCGTGATAGTGGCGCTATATAAGCCATTAGATTAGATTATTGATAAGAGCTGGAATTACTGCGTGCTTTATATTTTTCGTTGCGATATATGCTCAAAAAGAACAAAAACTACAGAAACTAGTTGTCGATCTGATACGTAAAACTGACATTGCATAAATCTCATTACTATCTATTGCTTCAGCCCAAAGACTTCTTCTTGGCTGGCTTTTCAATCAGAATGTCGTCAGAGATACTGCGAGTAAGGAGCCTGCTTAAAGCCAGTGCGATTGGATGGTAATAATTACTCTTTACAGAGATAAATAGCATCATGTATACAGATGCTTTGGCTCATCAATGTAGTCCAGAAACCATTCGAGAACGGACGCCCCGTGGCCCATAAAACTCGTTTTTTAATTAACATTTTATGATCTGCGGTATCAAACGCTTTTCGGTTCTGAGAAATCGTTCCTTTGGTAAAGTTATTGTCTGTAACCCGAAGAGGTCACCTTGCAAACCCCAAAGCTTAGCTGATGCTGTCAGTGGAACTATGATGCTAACAGGCATACATAACCGTAGACAGAGGAACAGACAGAGAGAAAGAAAGACAGACAGACAGGCGCAGGCAGGCTGAAAGACACACAGGCTGAAAGACAGACAGACAGACAGACAGACAGGAAGGCAGGAAGCCGAGGGGCTGGAAGTATCTTGGAAACAAAATAGCTTATTTGGAGTATGATTTCAATGGGAAAGGCTAGACTTCCCTCCCCGTGGGTTCGGCTCATCTCCCATCGAAGATCGATGTCCACAAGCATTTCGCCTTTGCCCTTCCGTCTTGCGGATGCAAATCCTACCCTGAGTTTATGCAACGGAACGCCCGATAGTTACGATCCTCATTCTTCACACAACAGTGATTAATGTCTTTTCTTAGATTTCTATGAAGAAAGAGGAAAATTACAGGTAAAGAACTCGGCTCCGTTTATTTGCCATATTTGATGGCACAAAAACAAAGGAAATGTTTTGTCTCCAGCAATATTGGACTCAAGAGAAATAATTGTAATTGTAATCGTAATTTGAGATTTACAAAGCGCCTGTAAGAGGATAAACTCAACAGAGGTGCTTCCGACCCGAACAAGTAAATTCACTGTTTACAGTCTTCGGGCGCCTGCGGAACACTGAGAAGGGGAGAGAAAGGTGCTGAGAGAGAGGAACAATACAGTTGGCAATGGCTAATTGTCTAGCTTCGTCGCATTCATCATCAACCGTGCTGGATATTATAGACATGCGTAAGGCGTGGGCCACGTTGTCAAATGCTTTGTACGATACGTGCTGGAGAAGGTGAATGGCGATGTCATGACGATTATCAGAAGTGTATGAAGAATGATTTATAAATAGTTAGGGTGATAAATTTTGCCAGATTCACTCATCACATATTTAAGATATAGGCTTAGAGCATGGTCTGTAATCCTATATATATATATATATTATATATATATATATATATATATATACTTAGGCTTAGAGTATAGGGTATATATATATATATATATAGGATTACAGACCATACTCTAAGTCTATAACTTAAATATGTGATGAGTGAATCTATATTCATTCCACTCACACTTAATTTCACCAGGACAAACTTAAGATCAGCTTCCTCTGGTCAGCTGTATGTTCCAACTTGCCAAAAAGACGTGTGGTTTTCTTGCCTTTCACTTACTGATCCATATATGTGAAATTCAATGCCACCAGCTTTGAGGGACCCTTCTATTTCTCCTTTTTCATTTCGCAAAAACTGAAGACTTAACATTTTCCTGCTAGCCGCGCTTTTGAGGTGAATTCGTAAATTAGCGCGATATAAATCTCTGATCACTAATATATGCCAACATTAAATAACATAGAAAGTGTGACTCTATACTGTCGAATGAAAAAGTTAACTATAGGACTCTCATCTCAGTATCAGATTTAGTGCCACTGCATGCGTAGCAAGTGCAATAAACAAGCAAGTATATGTTCCCGTGTAGTGATGGAAGTGAATTAATTTAAACTACAGGCTAAATGTGAGAAGGTCTTAAACGGTCTTCATAGCAATCGTCTTGAGCAAAATATAATATCCGTCATTAATATTTCATAAACAGTCACTTAGATGATTTCTGTGGGCTAAAAGCTACTGCAATCAGACGAATAATTTTTAAGAGCTTACCTGTAAGGGCTTAAAACTTCAGGTAGTTTGCATGTAACGAGAGTTGATGAGGTTACGCTTCCGTAGAATGAAGTAGCTTATAGGCTATTAGTATATGAACGAAAAATAAGGAGAAATTTGTTGGCAAACTACTGCATCAATTTGCTCAGTCACACAACACAACACAAAGGACAAATGTTCAACTAAGAAAGATGGATGTTTTTAATATATATCTAAATGTACGTTGGTCTAGATGTATCAGTGTTCCCTCGAATTTTTTCGCCTCGAGCGCATGCACTGGCAAAATAGGCCTAAGCGCGATCTCCGAGGTTCTGTGAGATCAAGTTGGCACTTCTTGCTTTCAGTAACTGATGCTCTTCGACCGTCGTCAAACATCTAACGCTTCAAAGAATACCCCATATTTAATCATTTCGGCTTTTATTCCCTCATTTCCTGCGGCTTTTCGATTTTCAGACCCTTGATTGCGCTTCCTATCTCTTCTTCATTAATATCTTCTGTATCTATTTCCAACTCCTCAACTTCCTCTTCCCAGTCCAAGCCTCCAAGTTGTGTTATTGGTTCCAGGCAGTTTAGGATACTCCCAAAATGTTCTCATCTGTTCCAATGCGTTCTTGCCATCCGTTCTATCGACCTTTTTGATCGGGAGTTTCTGTATTCCTGAGCTTCTTGAAAGTTCCTTCAATAAATGAAACAAAGTTTTGGAATCTCTTGTTCTTCCTGCTTCTTTCTAAGAACAGACATGATTAAAACATACGTGATAAAAACATATGCGCGATAAAAAATACACATAATTTATAATGGATAGAATTAATATTAGATCTGAATAAAGTAGACATTGATTAATAATAGATTTCATTAGAATATACATAATAATACTTGCATTAGACCTTTTCGATAATATACTTTGTTAATAAAAGACCTGACTAAGAACAAACCAGATTAAAAATACGCCTGATTAATTATACATGCGATAAACAATAGCTTAGCACAAGAGGCATTGTCTATAAAAGCGTCGTTTTGGCAGTTGGGTTCATTATTAATTGCGTTATTTTTGGCGAAATTAGTCTTGATTGATCAATAACAGTTTAATGAGTCTGCGTTTGATGAAGAAGAATAACAAGACAATTGGCCGACCGATCGGAAGTCGTCGGTTGTCCTCAGTTGCCGTCTGACTGATTGTCTTGGAATTCTTAAAGACAATGAATTGTTTAATAAGGCGGATTTATGCGTAAAAGTTTTCCACTCGAATGACGTTGCTCAGGGGCAACTAGCTAGGACAACAAGCCATGCAGAGCCTTCATATGTGTATGTATGTATGTATGTATGCATGTATGCATGCATGCGTATATGTATGTATGTATATATATGTATGTATATGTATGTATGTATGTATGTATCTATGCATGTATGTTCGTATGCATGTATATATGCATGTATGTATGTATGTATGTATAGTATATGTATGTGTGTATGCATGTATGTATATACACATGTATGTATGTATGTATGTATGCATGTATGTATGTATATGTACATGTATGTATGTATGTGTGTGTATGTAAGTATGTATGTGTGTATACTTGTCTTTGACAGGTTATTAAAAGGTGAAATACAAATATCCAGATATATATACTTGCATGCATACACACATATATACACACATGCATACACATACAATTGGCTGTGTATGTATATATGTGTGTATAAGTATGTATGTATGTGTGTATGTATATGCATGTATGTATGTGTGCATGTATATATGATAGTTTGTATGTATGTATGTATGTATGCGTATGTATGTATGTATGCATGCAAGTATGTATATATCTGGATATTGCGTTTCGCCTTTTAATAACCTGTCAAAGGCATTGACCTCTGCTCTGGTTGAATCAGAAAACGCACCGATGACCGTCTGTGCCACACGAACCCTTTACAGAACCAACTGGGAATGAGAGAGACAGAGGGGAGAGAAAGATAGGGAGAGAGAGAGAGGCAGAGTGAAAAAGAGGGAGAGGAAGAGAGACAGGAAGAGGGAGAGAGAGAGAGGGAGGAGAAAGCCCCCTGCGATGAACCTCCTTTGAACGAACGAAATGCTTGAAGGCTGAAATAAGCCTTCGTCTAGACTTTGCACAGACCTCTACATTTCCTACACAGCACGATAAGAAGCCGCAGAGACGAAGATCGACCGAGACTTAGGACACGATTTCTAATTACCTCCATTTGGCAAATGGGAAGAAAGCTTCTGCTGTGATCCGTGCAGGTATCTTACATGTCTAAAAAACACGATCAAGCTTCAGGCAGCAGGGAGACGCAGGTAAAAGGATCCACGCAGACAATGGCCAGGAACAGACAGACGGACAGACAGACAGACAGACGGACAGAAGGACACTAATTGGCAGAGAGACGCAGGAACAAGGATCCAGACAGACAATAGCCAGGAACAGACAGACACAAAGACAAACAGACAGACAGGCAGACAGACAAAGCAAGAAAGTGTTACAGACAGACAGACAGACGGACGGACAGACAGACACACATTGAATGGTATGGAGAAAGACAGAGATAGAGCGACAGATTAGCACACAATCAGTTTTCAGGCAAATGAAACTTAGTTAGATTGCTTCTTCAGAAATCCCGAGAAATCGTTACCGGCGGTTAAGTCATAACAGCTAATATTAGCTTATCACAAAAAATTGCAAAATAACTGATATTCCATTAATGCATTATCGCAGTACACTAATGGAAAAATCAATATGTTTAATCAAGAAGAATCAACGAATCAATCATAAAATACATAAATACAGCTATCGTACATGTTGATGTCTTTCATCAGGATGAGTAGAAGATGAAACTTTACCATATAGAATGAAGGTTATGAAGTTACGACTAAATGTAAATGTACATGTTATTCTTCAGCGAGACAGTATGGCCTTGACCCTGCTCATTTTTCAACGAATTAATCGGGCGAGAACCTTCACCATCGCTACCCGTTTTAATGGGCGCCACGCTAGTTTAAGATCCCCGTTTACGGACAGTGCTAGCCCGAGATTCAAATCTCTGAAATATAGCCACGATCGGTATGCGAACCGGCATCCTCACGCTCCGACGTACGTCTTGACGTACGCGTTTACCAATGTAGCTAACTATGCCATGCAAACGCCGACTCGCTCATTCACTCGCTCACTCACAGATACGCATTTTTTACAAGCTTTAACAAGTCTAAAAGATTGCACTTCACTATTTCCATGTCCCTTCAAGCCTGCAGACTTACAGGCCTATAGCGATTCATTTCATTTACAAATCAGACGTTCGATCGATCGTATACGATCATAACCCTTACGATAAGATCTTCATGATCGATCTTGGATCGAGCGATCGTGTGTCCTGCGATTTACTTAACCGACTGAGCCTACGCTCCCTCCTTTCCGCCCTCCCTCCCTCCCTTCCTCCTTTCCTCCGTCTCTCTCTATCTCTCTATTTCTCTCTCTGTCTCTCTGTCTGTCTCTGTCTCTCTGTCTCTATGTCTCTCTGTCTCTCTGTCTCTGTCTCTCTCTCCCTCTTCCTCCTTGAGTCGTAGCCTTCCTAGATGCGGCCCAGCGCTTCTCAACGACGAACAAGCAAACTCAATTAACCATTAGCATCCTGCTACATACAGTCTCCTCCTTAGCCCGACAGAACCCTAAATGCATGCTACATGCAAAACATTTATACATATACAAACGTATGCAAATATAAATACATACATACATACATACATACGTATGTATGAACATTCATATATGAATACACAGGTACGTCCATGCACACATACAAACATACATACATACACACATACATACATACGTGCATACATATATAGCCTACACACTTACATACATACATACTTGTACATACATACATACACACATGCATACATACATACATACAAGCATACATATATACATACATAAAAACTTGTGCATTCATGCATATTCTCATGCATGCCTACATACATACATGCATAGCCTACACATTTACATACATACATACATATGTACATACGTACATACATACATACATACTTGTGCATTTAGGCATATACACGTGCATGCATACATACATATATACATATATTGTCTACACATTTACAACGTATAGCTGTCATACGCATTGTATTAAAACACACTGATTTACATTTGCCATTTTTACTTATTTTTCACAGAATTTAATACGAAATTAACTAAATTCTCCGATCGTGTTTCCATATGCATATAACTGAACGCTAGACTATACAATGTAGTATAAAAATATACACATAAAATATAATACTACACATATAAATTCACTAATTATATACGATGCTTAGATAACCATATGGAAGTGGCTATCGATCTTAGAAATTGGACTGATCGGATCGCTGCACGTGTGGAGCCTGATGAAAGACTCCTGTTCTGGAGTTCAACCGCAGGAGCTTGTTAAGGCTTCACACTAGATGACCCTGAAATTATCGTCTGCGTCTTGCTAATGATACTCCACTGGATGGATGTACTGGAGTGAAAGTGGTCGTGACTGGACTGAACAATCTCTACTTCGGATGAAAATCGAGAAACACGTATCAGTGGTCGAAGGAAATAAACTGCTGACGGGAAGATTGCACGAGTGTTAATGAATCGAAGAATGTAATGGTAATGTAAGATCCACGAAGTCTTGCGTTGAGATTCAAAATCAGAGTTAAGAAAACTGCGAAAAGTAAGGTAAGGACTTCAGATGATGTCCCGATTAATTCACTGAAAAATGTGCAGGGTTGAGGCCATGCTGTCGCTATAAAAATGTGTACATTATATTTACATTTACGGATGTAAAGGCAGGCATAGGAATCAGTAGTCACATTTGTGTAGGCTGAATAAGATACTGCAAGACGAGACAAGGTTAGATACAATAATAAAGGCAGAATTAAGGGTAATCTATTCTGATCTAATCTAAAGACTTCTATAGCGCCGTTGTTATGACGTCTTAGGCATCAGTGGAGGTCGCTTCAAGTCAAAATCGCAATCCAAAATCATAATCCTTTAGAAAAGCCGAGTCGAATTCCGATAGGTCAGAGAAACGAGAAGCAAGACTACATACAAAGCCTGGACATAGTCTATATATAGGCCTGTTTTGCTAAACTTGTGTCATATTTTGACACCTTCTGAATCAGTGGCGTGCTTAGAAGTATCGACCGATCATCGATGTGAATTGTGGAAGAAATAGGCCATTAACGATTTCGATCTGTCAAGTAGCGTTGACTTCACAGCTTTTGAAAAATCAATTCACTCACGCTGTTGTTCGAGTGCGTTTCTGTTGTGTTACAGCTGCGTTGCTGTCATGCTACAAGTCTATTTTTGTTGCGTTACAAGTACATTTCTGTTGCGTCACAGTTTGTTCCTGTTGTTCCAGTTTGTTCTGCGTTACAGATGTGATACTGAGATTGTTTATTACCACATCCGTGATATCCACAGGATTAGACTCCATGTTTCCTTTTCTCCCCTGGTTTGTATTACAGATGCCTTAGTCTCCAGCCGTCTTTACTATGGCAACTCGCTTCTTCCTGGCATTTCGAAAGCTAACTTGATGAAGCTTCAGAGTCCAAAATATATTGGCAAGAGCTATCATTATAACTACAGCATATGAAGATATCGTCGATCCTAAAATCATTGCATTGGCTGCCCAAAGAGAAGCGAATAATTTTCAAAACTGGGCTAATTGCATACAAGATTCTAGATTTCAAGCAGCAGCACTATCTTCGTCCTATGCTGACTCCCAAGACTTGTATCTGTTCGACCAGGTCTACTGACTGTCTTAATCTTACAGTTCCGTGGACAAAGACAGCTCTCGACAGGCGTGCCTTTTCTATCGCTGAGCCTAGACTCTGGAACTTTCTTCCGGCGAAAGTTCGTTCTGCAAAGTCTGTTTTGGCCTTCAGATCTCGGCTGAAAACTCATCTCTTCCTGGACTCATTTCCTATGTAGACTGTTCCCGTGACTTCTCGGATTCCTTCTTGGCTTTTCGACCGGGCGCACACTGGAGTCTGGCTTGCACAACGAATTTGCTTATTAGCGACCATCGAGTGATGCCTGGAGCATTATTACAGTGGCGCTATAGAAGTCTACACATTATTATTTTTATTACAGCTGTGTTGTATATGTGTTGCAGGTGTGTTCCTATTGTTACAATTATGTGCCAATTGCGTTGCAGGTGTGTTCCTATTGTTACAATTATGTGCCAATTGCGTTACAGATGTGTTCCTGTTGTTACAATTAATGTGTCAATTGCGTTGCAGGTGTGTTCCTATTGTTACAATTATGTGCCAATTGCGTTACAGGTGTGTTCCAGTTGTTACAATTATGTGTCAATTGCGTTGCAGGTGTGTTCCTATTGTTACAATTAATGTGTCAATTGCGTTACAGGTGTTTTTCTGTTGTGCTGGGTGCCATTCTTCACCATAAACATCATGAACGCTATTTGCATTCGCTACGATCTCTTCGACAACCACCGCATCTGTCAGATCGACCCAATGCTCTTCTCGTTCTTCGTCTGGCTCGGTTACATGAACAGCTTCCTCAACCCAGTCATCTACACCATCTTCAACATGGAGTTCCGGCGAGCATTCAAGAACCTTCTGACTGTTCCGTGCAAATGGAGATGACGGCTGCTGCTGCAGGTGTTGCCCGGTCGTCTGTGAACAGCGACGGAGACAATGATTGTGTTTCCTCGTTTGTCGCGAGGGCAGAAACAGGTGTGAGCTACCTGTTGTTTATAGGCATACGTGATGGTGGGATTAGGAGTCTAATGCATGAACATACATACATATATACATCTTATACCGTGTGTGTTGTCTTATGCATTATTGCATTATGTATGTATGTATGTATGTATGTATGTATGTTTGTATGTATGTTTGTATGTATGTTTGTATGTATGTTTGTATGTATGTTTGTATGTATGTTTGTATGTATGTATGTTTGTATGTATGTTTGTATGTATGTATGCATGTATGTATGTATGCATGCATGTATGTATGTATGCAAGCATCAATGTATGTTTGTATGTTTATGTATATATATATACACACCTGTATAGATATGTATCTGTGTATGAATGTATACAAGTATGCATGAATGCATAAATGCATGCATGTATATATGTATTTATGTATGCATGAATGAATGAATGATTGAATGAATGATTGAATGAATGAATGAATGAATATGCATGTGTGTATGCATGCATGAATTTATGTATGTATGTGTGCATGCATGAATGTATGTATGTATTTATGTATGTAAGTATGTATTTATGTATGTATTTATATATGTATGTATGTATGTATGTGTGGGCTCCTCTCGTTGTGTCTGGGTCCCTGTGTTGTCTATAAAGGCGCCTCATGAGCGCCTCATATGGACAACAAACTGGCAACATAATCACTCTTTATTGGCCTATAACAGAGCTTTAACAATGGCTGTAACATCTTTTAGTTTGTGTTTACAAAGCAAGCGCCCCTCAGACAAGACCCGTACATGGTGGACTGTCAGAATGTGGCGCCCTCTGGAAATACTCTAGGCCCCTTCACTCAAACAATCCTAGATCCGCCATGGGACCCAATGACGAGTCTTTTGCGAACTTGAATAAGTTGATCTCCACGGCACAGCTCTTATGTGACGTTGAGAAATTTTGGAGATTTACATCACGTGACATTAACATCACGTGACATTTACATCACGTGGCATTTACATCACGTGACATTTACAGTACGAGACGATTGGATTCAAGCACTGGCTCGCGCCATTTCTTGTCTGTTTTGAGCGTACATAAACGGCGTCTTGTATTTATTGGTTATTTGTGAAGATGGCTAGGTCAATGAGTAGAAATTGTCAGTGGATGCGTCTGTGTTGTTGTCTGTCTCGTTGAAGTGTCGTTAAAATTGAATAAATTATTGATTAGGAGAAGAAACATTAAGGGTTTCTGCTTATATGTATAATGATAATCTCAAGCGTAAAAACTCGAGATTTCTACAGCACCCAAAGTCTCGAGAACAAGCTTATTCACAGGCGCTCAGTCAAAACAAAATCGATAGACAGGAAGGACCAGATCTGGTTCCAGATCAACATCCAAGAGTCAGGCGGGTAGACAGTCAGGCGGCTACGGTGGTGGAGAGTGTTTGGAATTGGAGTGGAAAGACAAGTAAGGGGAAAAGGAAAAATCATGATAGGATTCGTGGAAGAATAGGGCATTAATAGCAACCGTTACTTTGAGGGGAGGTGGCTATTAAAGAATCTCGAGTTACCCGGATCGGCTAATGTTGTGCTCTGCTGCCCTTGGAAATATACAGGTGCCGGGCGAGCTCGCATCAACTCCAGTTCATTGTGATGTCTCCTTTGTCTTCGAACAGATCTTCATGCATATATGCACAGTTTCGTTCGACTCTGTTCGGGGTAGATTTTCAACCAAACTAACTTGTATCTTTTTAGATTAGGTAGTTAGTCATACATGTTTGAAAGGTTCATAAATGCGTTGCATTAGGCCCAAGTGTCTTGATACATATATACATGTATGCATACATATATACATATATATACATGCACACATATACACATACATACATACGTACATACATACTGGGGTATATACATGCATATATACATTCATACATAAATACATACATGTCTGCATACATACATACACACATAAATGAACATGCATGCACACATACATACATATATATAATTTTATATATGCACACATATATGCATACATAAATACATAGATATCTGCATGCATACGTACATACATACATACATACATACATACATACATACATGCAAACAAACAAACATATATATATATGCACACATATATGCATATATATATATACACGGATTCATACATAAATACATACATATCTGCATAAATACATACATACACAAAACATGTATACCAGATATATATATATACATAGATACATAAATGCATACATCATAGATGTCGTCATTATTTCATCTTCCGATGTTCCATACCAGAACATACAGCGATTGCAATCGTCAGAGTCGGGTCAGCTGCGTGGGTCAGGTCGACTGGGTCAGGTCAACAGAGTCCCGAGGACCAAACGTGTCAGGTCGATGACCGTTGTGCTTCGCTGCCCATGGGGAACTGCTGGTCCCTCGTCGCCATCGCACATCGATTCGGCGCATATCGTGCTTCCTCGAAAATCGATATAGAACCTTCTGGAACAATCTACCATTGCATACACGTCTTCGTGTTGTCGTCGCTCCGAAACAAGTCCCGCTTATCTTAAGACCCATCGTTCACAGTTCTCTAAACTCAGAGGAGGGAGGCCACCGCAGGAGGAATGCCATCCTGCATCCACCCTTGAGCTTGCTGAGGCGCTAAATAAATGTCCAGATACATTCATACAGAACACAAGACAACGAGTAGGGAGACAATACGTGCTGGTGCTTTCTCGTGCATTTGATCTGCCTTCTTGTACCATCTGTCACTGATCTAGGCCTCAGTACAGTTCCTACTACGTATCAACTCTTTTGAGAGGTTCTAAAAATGCGCTACATAAAAGACTAGATACATACATACACACACACACACTGTACATACATACATATATACATACACACACTGTATATACATACATATATACATACTGGGGTACATACATACATATATACATTCATACATACGTACATACATACACACACACATACATACAAAACATACATACATACATACATACATACATACATACATACATACATACATACATACATACATACATGCATACATGCATGCATACATACATACATACATACATACATACATTCATACATACATATGATGACGACTGCAAATGACGGAAGCTCTACAGGCAAATCCGGGATAATGACGAAAGTCATGCTGACGTCTATACCGGTGATACCGACGCAGACGACACCATCGTCCCACGGTCATAAAATGAATTCGAAATGACCTTTGGACCACTAACGTCAATTATCGACTTTTGCATGAGATTGACTGTTGACTTAATCGCACGCGAATGGGCGGGCGTACAGCGAGCGGCATCTATCTGTGCTAGCGACGCCATGCGACTGAATTAGTCGTGTTATAGCTGGGGTCTATATATATAAAAGATCGGATTGAGACTAAGCACGGTGCTGGGGAAAGCAACGCCGTTCGAGCCTGCCAATAAACATGCCACATCCTGTTATGGTCGTCGACAAAGCCACAGCTATTCGGCCGCGAAGCACATTCGTTAGCACACGCCAACGACGATGCTTCTAAGGTCCGTCGCCAGAGGCGCCACGGCCTTGGTTCTGAATAGACGGCGGCCGCCTCCTATAGAATCGCTGATCCGTGCCGCTTTGGTTTTTGCGATAAGCGGCTGTAATTGTAATCGTAATCTCGAGATTTCTATAGCGCCTAACGAAAGGCACGTCACGGGGACTAGATTATTCACGGGCACTCAGTCAAAACCAAATCGATAGGCAAAAGGGTTCGGTTCCAGGTCAAGATCCAAAAGTCAGGCAGAGAGACAGCGTGGCGGCTACGGTGGGTGATGTTTGGGAATGGAGCGGAGAGATAAGAAGAGCCAAGATAGGCTATGTGAAACAGGAATGTTTCGGTTTTGAGTGAAAGGCCAACGCAGAAAGCAAATGCGATAAGTAAAGTAATAATTATTATGGAAGGCGTCCTTCGATGCTTGTTAATGTATAATGCAAATGTACTCATTTTCTATAGCGACCGTATGGTTTCGACCCTGCTCAATTTTCAATGAATAAATGGGGTTAAGTTTACCATGGCGTTGTAGGGAGAGGCAGCTGACACAAAGAGGGAAAGTCTGGAAAGAGGGGATGAAAGGGTCACCCAAATATGGATAAATGCAGGCAAGGGGAGGGAGTTATGCCCAATGCGGACGTTCGCGTCTAAGTTTGGTACATAGGTAATTTCAGTACAGCCTGTACATAAATTTGTTACACAGTTATTTCAGTAAATGTAAAGGTAAAAGTTTCTCTATAGGCCTGTTCGCAATCTCCAACCCCAAACATCACCCACCGTAGCTGCCACGCTGTCTCTGCCTGACTTGGATCTTGACCTGGAACCGAACCCTTTTGCCTATCGATTTTGTTTTGACTGAGCGCCTATGAATAAGCTGGTCCCCGCGACGTGGCTTTCGTTGGGCGCTGTAGAAATCTTGAAATTACGATTACGATTACGCTGATCCCGGTGTTAGGCCATCAGCCAGTAGGTGGCGTTGCCATACATCGGCGTTAGGTGGCCAGGTCTTTCCGCCGAAACCCAGGGTTACGTACGCAGTAGAACTGCTACTCATTTTACTTCAGCTTCCCAGGGAGTGGAAGGCTGAGTCGACCTTATGTATGTATGTATGTATGTATGTATCTAATCTTTTATATAGCGCATTTTAAGAACCTCTCAAAAGCGCTGTGAACATGGCTGCCCAGTTAATTTAAACAAGTAAGTCTTGACTAACGAAGAGAATGTTTCTTGGGACAAATTCACAGAAACAGAACGAATGTTAGCGAGATTCGAACCCGCGTCCTTCTGATCAACGCAACAGTGTTTTACCATTCAGCTATCACCCCGCCCTCTGTGTTTTTTCAGTCGTCTGCTTATAACAGCAACTTCAACCCAACAAGCAGACAATCTGTAGTGTTAGATCTCATTAGCGTCTGTTGGACGTGGCAGGAGCAAAGTATTCCATTCCTCAACCTGGAAGGCGAATCTAGGCCTTAGTACTCCGTTGGAGTGCGGAAGTCCGCAACGGGGTGGGAGGTTGATAGAAGGGTGAAAAGGAAGTCAGTTTTGCAGACAACCTTTATGGGTGACCTGTACTTGTACTGAGTTTGTATGCCTGTGTAAAGTATTGATACCGTGAAAGAGAGCCAAAGACAGAGGCAGACTGACAAAAGGATGGATGAGTAGAGAGACAAAGAACTCATGAACTCCTAAAGATAGCTATTCTCCTTATACACACACATCTACTCACTAATTTCACTTATAACTGGTATTTTCAAAACATTTCTTCTTGCTGAAATTTATTCTTTACATCATCAATTCTGAAACAAAATTGAAATGCAAGAATATACGCATACTGCCGGTACAATAATTGTCATTTGTAAAACACAGCTAACAACTTGTGTAACTGCAGTTACAACGTTACATATTACGAGTTACAAATCCAACTGCTAAGAATGAAAACATAACGATATATAACACAGAAACAATGAACTGCAAATGGAACAAATCCGTGTGTCATTAGATCAGCTTAATCTATTTGGGTATTAATGCTCATTGTTCTCTGCATGTACATGTCCAAGGACATGAATGGATGAGCTATTTGGGAGAATATAGGTAACAAAATATCAAATTACTCGCTCAAAGGATGGAGAAATCTGATTACCGTCAATAGTTGTTTGTAAAGGGAATGTGACAAACTAGAGATACTGTATAAAATCAGTGCTACATGAAATCAGCTCTCAGTCTCCGTCTTTTCTCTCCACTCTTTCCTCTCTTTCTTGCTGACTAGTGGCAGGGCGTGACAAGAATAACTACATCCCCAATTATATGACATAAATTAACTGATAAAGTTAATCAGCGAATATACAAACGCATTTTAATTGATTTATTTAAAGATAATCAAAAACCAAAATCCTGACTGTCTCTCCTTCAGCCATAGTCAAAAACCAAACTATGTATCACTGTAAGAGTACACACCTCTGCCCTCTAACGAACAAACTATGAAGTCCATTACTGCTACTGCCACCTGCTGAATAACGGTGCAGTGATAGTCGTTATAATGTTTAACATTAACAACATAACTAACTTGAGTTTCAAGTGGTTCAGAAAGCTTTTCATCCACGTTGGACCACAGGACTTTGTAATCCTCAACACCCAATCTCGGCTTTAAAGAGCTATGTTTGTGCCCACTGAGATACATCCTAAATCATCAAAACTGTCTGACATTTACACAACTCGTGCAATGACAAGCTTCTGTCACATAATCCTACCAATTTGGAGCTATGGTGTTCAGTTTTGGGCAATAAGCCATGCTGTACGCAGTCCAACAATCATGGAGATCAGATCCTTTTCCAATTGTGATTCGTGGACAACCACAACTGTTTATTGCCATCTACAAGGCATTCTGATGGTCCAAGGGATGTCAATATTGGCTGTCGGTGGTGGTGTCTGATCTCTGGTTTGCTGGCACCATTGGTGACTGTCAGGGCTATTGAGGTAGATAAAGGCATTCACATGTCTGACTGTCTCCCAGTGCTGTCCACAGCTTGGCACATGGCCTACGATAGTTTTGAATTTTGTCAGTACCCAGTAAATATCAGTAGCATGATAGATTTGTTCAGTGCGAATTCCGATATTTGCCCTTTGTCCCATGTTTACATTGTCCACAAGACATCATCCTTTTGCTTACAAAACCAATAAAACAACAGAAGTCAACGATAAGGTCGCCAGAGCCATCACCATGAGTACGGTTACCATGGCCACAGGCTAGGGCCAAAGTAGACAGGTGGTACATGAAGACAGTACACTTTAACAACACAATGCACAAACACCTAATGACATGATAATCACATAGATTAACGTCAAATCAATTAGGAAAGAGGCTGATGCAAAAACAAATTACAGAAATTCATATAAGATGAAACACCTAATAAATGCAGTCACTTCATACAAGAAAGCAGTTTAAATCCAAAGAAGTAGGAGACTTGTGTCCAAGAAACTAAAACTCCAAGGCTCCACACAGTAATTCTGAGTAGATGTCTTCAACAGGAGTTACGTAGATCATACATTACAATACATTTTACCTAGTCTAACAACAATCTTCAACTTTCATTACAATTTGCTGGTTACATCAGCAAAAACTGTTAACAAAAACTCAAAATTCATATGGCTTTTCTTTAACAAAGGCCAGATCTGATGCCAAAAAAAAACTGCAGTGAAATTAAAACAAATATGTGGTCAATAGAAACTTCAACAAATCGCTGCTAGGAACAAATCCCCTCGGACAACTCAGAAATCCAACAAAAAAAGAAGCGCAAAAGCATCTGTAAACAATCTCAAATTTGTGAGCTGTGTGAAATAAAGTCTCATTTTACACGGTACTACGAGTAAGTTCCAGTCTCATCCACAAGTACATCGAGTCCACTCAGAACAGTCACAACCAAGTGACGCCATCGTCAGTGACAACGAGTGCAACCACGAGGCCTGACTATGCTCTGCATGGCTTATGATACATTCATCCCATGTTCCCTGTTTGTTTGAAGCTTAACCGGAGTACGTTTGGTGCATACGCACAGTCAATGCAGAATGAAACCTAAATTATTGAGGCCAGGTCAAGGTCGTATGTCTACCACTGGCAAATCCATTGTACAACCACCAATGAAAGACGAATCAATACAGACTGATAGTTTCTATTACAGCAAAGTTCAAAAGTGTGTTGTGTGGCAGTATTTCATCCAGGCATTCAGCAGAATATGTTTCAGAACCGCACACAGTAGCATCATCATTAACTTGTGTTGCTCGTTCAGTATTGACAAAGAAGGTAATTGCACGTTTAGTTACAGTTTCAACAGTTTCTGCCTGTTCACACCATAGAAAGCTAGACCTGGTCAATTGGTAAAACCATGCACAAAAATAACTGGCAGTGAACTCCCACATACAAATATACATGAGACATCAAAAGAAGTGATTACTCATGCATACATCCTCAAGAAGTCAACAAAATGTCTATACAGCTATAAGAAAGGTCACACAATCTTGGTGGTAACAAATGGTCAATGAACAAATTTTAAAATAATCATTTAATACTCAAAAACTGTTATAAAAGTGTACTACACCATGAAAAGAGATAACAAAACTGGCCATACAATCGTAAAAGATACTGCAATGGTGTTTGGAAAATAAGAAAAGATAAAATTCTATAACTATCAAATAAACACAGTGTTTTACTGTGGTGAGATGAAGTAGCATAATACAGCAAAAACCGTAGACACTCCATGATCCGATTTTCGTGTAAGTGTTACCATTACGCAGCTGCTTACCGGTACAAGTTCATTTTTCTGTAGCAACTGTATAGCCACACGACCTTGCTCATCTTCAGTGAGCTTTCACCACCGCTGCCTCTTGAGAATGGGCCCCACACCATTTAGGCCCCATTTGTGAATTGAGCAACCCTGAGACACAAATCTCTGAACGTAGTCACGATCAGTACGTGAACCAGTTTTCTCTTACACAGCAGAGCATATGCTTAAACAACTGAGGTTCATCAGGTCAGCCTGAAACAAATGTTCAACGAAACATGGGTGTCCCGCATTTCTCTAACCTGAAACAAGCACATTTGTAACAAATTGGTAATCTCACCGTTAGCAGCAGCCTTTGAAGTAATGTCTGCCAAGGGCAGTTTATCACAAGTTGGTCAAGTAATAGTTCTTGGAAAGTGAGCATTGGCATCACCAAATGTTACCGTAATTAACTGTTGTAAAATAAGTAAGAACCTATCAGAGAAGCACTCAAAAACTTGTATTCAGACTTAACAAATCTCAATAAATTAAGAATATGAGCTAGAATAACAATTTTGAAAAGTACTAACAGTCATCAACAAATTTTAATACACCAACTAATAATATTAATAATAAATTATAATAACAACAATAATAAAAGGATTTCTAAATAAAACAACACAGTGGCAGATACGTAAAACAATTTGACTGCCAAGAGTACTATTGAAATACCCTAGTTAACATATGTTACACACATATACATACATATTCCACAATCTAAGGTTATGCATACAATAATATTGACATAAGTTTACTCTTCATGTTTATTACATAACCATAAGCACACATGTATGCTTTGCCACAGTACAATAACAGAATTGTATTTTACAAATTGTTTTAAAAATTTGTATATACATATATATGTATAATATATATATGTGTGTGTACTATATTACTTTATTATTAAGTAACTGTATAAGATCCACGTAAATGTTTCTAAGCCATAAAATATTCAAACAAAAGTCACTAGTAAATAAACATCAGATGTATGACATACTGTAATTATATAGAACTTAACATAACAACAAGGGTTTTAAGAGTTTCAGGAGACATGCAGTCTGTGTTAGAACCACTGCAAATTAACCAGTAATGCATTAATAGCCAATCCTTCCTAGCCTCTTCTTATAAGCTGTGATAGTATCCACTGAGACAGAACTACCATCCAAACTATCCCACAAGTCTACAACTCTAGGACTAAAGAATTTCTGCCCTAGCGTTCCTTTAAATAAGTTTTATCTGTGGCCTCGAGTCGTCTTGTTCAGTGCTAATTCAAAGAACCGATGCCACTGCACTGCCTCCCTTGCGGCTATGATTTCACGAGCTACAACTAGGTCTCTTCTGTTCCTCCTTCTTTCTGATGTTGTTAGCCCACACCTTTTCAACCATTCTTCGTAGCCCAGACCCTTTTAACTCTAAGTCAGTTTGCTAGTTATCCTCAGCACTTTTTCCAGTTGTTCTACATCATGTTTCAGATGTGGATTAGATTCCTGGATACAACATTTCAACTGTGGTCTAAAGCAGTGATTTGTAAAACCTCAGTATTATATCCTTTTCTCTGCTAACTTTTGTCTCCTTGATCATAGCTAAGGTTGAGTTTGCTTTTTCTGCTGCTTTAGCTCACTGCTTATGCATAATCACATGCAGCTCCCTTTCTTCCTCACTAGCTCTCAATACCTAATTCCCCATTCCATGGCTAAACTCTGTTTCACTTCCCCCTATGCACCCTCCTTAATATCTTGAAAGTTCTTCGTGCAAAGCAGTCTACTAGCTGATTGGGAATTCAATCAAACATACCTTAAGGTCACTGCAGCCTCACAAGGGAAGACAGATGCCAAATGATTGCTCCGTTATTACAAATCTCAATCAAGGGTACTAACGGTTTCCGATACATAATTAACATACATGTGTATACATGTATATGAGTGGTCCTCGAATTGAATGAACTTTATACATTTAGTTACTAAACTCAAACAAGATTTGCAAATTTCACATGCATACACCTACTTCAGTACACACTGAAAACCGCATCACAAAACAAGCAGGCTATATTGAATTTAAGCATAAGCATTCTCTGATTGAAGAAACTTAGAAACTACCAGCAATTCTGGTTGCTAGAATGTTGTCAGTGGCATTCCAGATCCTGACAACAACCACTAAAGAAACAGAACAGTCACAACCAAGTGACGCCATCGTCAGTGACAACGAGTGCAACCACGAGGCCTGGTAAAATTATCTTAATAATATTCCTACGTGGAACAAAACACTTTGTAACACCCCATTGGCTAAAATTCTTCAACCATAAACAGCTCTAGCGATCTCATCTTCAGAGGTATTGGTTTAGGACGCTGAGGACTACATTTGTCAGTGACCTCTTACCAACAGATGAGCCTGTTTAAACAATGGGTCAGTGATACTTTCACAAGCAATGCTGAAACCTTAACGCAGTCAGTGTCAGTTTATTCTACAGGCCTATGTCCGTCTTCAGGCGATTGGCATCTGAAAAATTTAAAACAAAGTACTACACATGTGAGCAGGTAAAAATAAATCACAGAATCTCCAGATAAAAATTTTAAATGTTAAGTACTAACATAATTTTGCTAAGAGAAACACTAAACTATAATAGTTTAAAAAGAAAAATTTCAGTTGCAGAATTAATTATCATCACCTTGTCACCTTGTGCTGTCAGCTCTTTGAGCTCTAGCGACCGTCATGATCAATCTTCTCCATTTCTTTCTTTCCAATGTCGCGTCCCTTAGTTGTGCCAAGTTCATTCCAGTTGCTTCGTGTATCTTGTCCATCCATTTTTTCCTTGGTCTCCCTTGTTTTCTCTTTCCCTCTCCACAAGCCAGCATCATTTCTTTTTCCAATCCATCTGATCTCATAACATGTCCAAAGAACCTCAGCTTTGATTTTAGCACTGTTTGTTGTAACGTCTCCTCTTGCTCAATTCCAATCGCCCTGCGTACCCATTCATTAGTCCTTTTCTCCGTCCATGATGTTCTCAGCATCTTCCTCCATATCCACATTTCACAAGCATTGATTTTTGTCTCTATTTTCTTGGTCATTGTCCACGTCTCACTGCCATATGTTTAATTATCGTACTACATATTAAACGGTACAAAATTTTATTTTACTTTACAGTCAATCAGTAAATATGAAACTGAGACACAGCCTGCCTGTTTTCTGTTGACTGATTTTCACCTCGGCTTCCACAACAGATTACGATTTTGACTAAGGTTTCATTTGAAGCCATTGATCGATCTTTTGTGTCCGGATAATAGCACTATAGAAGTCACTATATGAGAATAGATTTCTTCTCGTTTATTCCCACACAAGCATATTTAAAACAAGCTTTGCCTACGTTGGTCCCACTTGCTGGAATCATCTCCCTCGAGAATTGTGACTTGAGCTCCTTTCTTTCCCCCTCTGTGTTCCGCAGGCGCCTGAAGACTGTACTGTTCAACAGTGATTTTACTTTTTTGAGTCTGAAGCACCTCTGTTAAGTTTATCCTCTAAGAGGCGCTTTATAAATCTCAAATTACAATTACAATTAAAACAACTAAAATCCCGTACATTACGAGTGTCGAAGGCCGTCACTGGATTGTTGTGCGGCGAAACATCGAACTCGCTGTTGCCACTGGGAGGCGCAGTGGTGGCAGATGTCAGCTTCTGACCAGTGGCCGCTGGTGCCACACGACTGGTTCCAGGGCCATTTGGAAAACACGGCTTGTTGTAGAGTGGCAATTCTGTTTCTGCTGTAACCAACCACAGACAACTTCTAGAACTTAGTCTTTCTCCGATTCTCTACCACATTTGTGATTTTTTCTCACTCTTTTCTCAATTTTTTCTCTTACAATGAGACCACCAACGAGTCGGATACTGTGTCACATAATTATCAAAGGAAAACTGATGGAATTTAGTAAATCAACTGCAAAAGTGGGTCAGTGTTTTGCACAAACAAGAAACAACACAACAACACAGACTCTTTTGACAGGCTACAGAAAACAGCTGTATAAATCACCAGATTCAGAAATACCACATACAAGAGTTGTAAATAACAGCCAGTCTTTCAGCCAATCATTCTGAATGAAAAGCTGGTACTCAACCAGATGCATGGTGAGTTTGCCAGCAATTTATGTAACTGCGTTAACCTCAATATATGTACATTTAATTTTAATAATGTTTTTTTTCTCCATTAGATGGCAAAATGTGTGATCAATGTGTGCGAACCTTTTGATAGGTTCTTAAAATCTGCTGCTTAAATGTCCTGATACATAGGAGTACATACATTTAAAATCATAATTCATTTTATCAAATTACAGTATTTATTATATTTTATAAGCCTTAATTCAGTTTTTCAATATAAATATTGCTATAGTTTCATCTGAAACCTTTACTCGTTTTCACCCATTTTCTTTCTCCTACTAGAAACCACTCTCCACAATTCTACGACAAGGCATTCAGCGACTGACCCTGTTTCAGTGACTGCGACTTGACTAAGACAGGTGGAGGTCGAGCGACGGCCGTCACAGGAGTCAGCTTTTCGTCGAGGCCAAAGTCATTTGGCTGCGTCTTATACTGGTTCACTTGTTGCTGGTCCCTGAGCTGACGACGCCGTTCGGACTTGGGGTATGGCCTGTGCGGCACGTTTACTGAGCTATAGTTGCTATCCGTGCTGTATGGACTCGTGCATCGTGCGCGCTGGCGATGCTTACTCGCTTTCTTCACTGTTACAAGACCAGAAAAGATTGTGTAATAGTGGAAATTTAGTTGTAGGTGTATTTTTATATATGGTAGCACCTCTTAAAGAAAACATCTCAGAGGCGCCCCAAACCTGACAACTCCAGATCACTATTAAACAAAATGGTCTTCAACAGCCAGCAATGGACGAATCCCAAAGTCCTGGACACGAGTTAGTGAGTCAAAGAACTTGCCGTTAACTTCCTATCTTCCACACAGCTGCCCCGAAGGAATGGAATCGTCTACCAATGTTTCTCTGAAGCTTGAACTCCTTTTCTTGTTTCAAGAAACGCCTGAAAACTCACTATTTCTCACTGGCGTTCAAACATCTGGATATCTTACTCTTTTCACCTGGCGACTGACTATCCGCGCCTCTGATTTGCATTTCTGTGTGACTGTGCGTGTGTTAAAAATTTTCGTAATAATAATAATAATAATATCTTAGGCCAGTACCAAAACATACTATAAATTGGCTGTACCTGGTGACGCAGACAACTGCATGTAAACAACTTGTCTAGGGTCTTTACATGGGGTACAATCTTCATACTCAAACCAATAATCAGTGGACTGCAGATACAACAGACTAACTGAATAGACCATCATGTAGCAAGAAGTCAACAGAAACCAGAATCAGACCTTTTTCCCTATCTTTGGCACTGATGGAAGTCAAGGGAGGAGTATTGACGACAGTCAGACCAGACATTTGAGCGGCCTTGGCCACAGCGCTTGCAAAGTCTAGTTTCGCCTGGAAAGACCCGTCACTGCTGGCCGCACTGCTCCGTATCGAACTGCAGTTTGTGTCACTGTCGTGTGTCCCTTCGAGCCACAAAGGAGCTGCAGGATCGACACCTGGTGACACCAGACAATTACAACTGGCTTAAAGCGATTGTGATCAATTCTCAAGTGTAAAACAGATGTTTGGAAATGAAAAGAGATAACAAGATAAAATTCTTCTTTCAAAGTGCTTCCTCAAAATGCTCAATCATGACACAGCAACAAAATGAAGATGAATGAATGAAAGGAAAAAAGTCTTAGGCAAGACGAGGGAGGAAATTCTAAAATTGTGGGACCAACACAGTTTTCTAAGGATGCTGCCTAAGGGAAGGAACACCCTTAATGTGCGGAACAGCTATATACTGTATGCTGAACACGAGGCATTAACCGTCGTTTAATAATTATAAAAAAGCTATTAACAAGTCTCAGCTCTATCACCGTGAAAAACATGTACACTTGTATTGAGTGTCCACTTCAAATCCCTGAGAAACTAGTATACTGATTTCACCAGCAAAATGTCTGGGATCTGCCTTTGGTACATGAAACAGGACAATTCCTAGTTATTTACCTGGGAACAATAAGGCTAAAACATGATGAACCTAAACACCACAAATTCTTTATGTATTAATAATTTATGATAATTTATATTCTTTATATATTAATGATTTATGATAATTTATATTCTTTATATATTAATGATTTATGATAATTTATATTCTTTATATATTAATAATTTATGATAATTTATATTGTTTATATATTAATGATTTATGATAATTTATATATTACTAATATAAGAATGTCAAACTTGGTCGTAAGAATAGATTTTGCTCAGTCACAGAAATATCCCTGACCCGCCTCAAGTCCTTCCTCATTATCGCTGAAGCTATGTTGCGGAGACTGAGTGCCTCCACGTGGACGTGGTTCAATGACTTCCAGGTAGCCATCAAGACCATGACAGTCATGCATGCCTACTTCTGAGATGGGGGAGTCAGGTGACTTGGTTGCTGCTTCTCTGCTCTGCTTCTGCAACCTATATTAAAAAAAGAAGTCAAACAGCACTTTTGTGAGATACTTAAAAGGGGCTGTATATAAAGTCTCTAGATACATACATAAATACAAAGATACGCACCTATATACATATATACACACACACAAATATATTCAAATACATACATACATGTATACATCCATGAAAACTTACATAAACACATATACCATACACACAAACATATGCAAATACATACATACATGTATACATCCATGAAAACTTACATAAACACATATACCATACACACAAACATATGCAAATACATACATACATGTATACATCCATGAAAACTTACATAAACACATATACCATACACACAAATATACATACCTATATACATATATACCTATGCAGATAAATAAACGTACATACATACATCCATCCATACCTATATACATACACACACACACATAATACATGATGGCTTACCCCTCCCCTAGGAGGGATTAATTCCCACCAGAAGGAAAGAGAAAAACATAATACATACAAGGAGACTAGAATACAGCAAATCCTGACCTTGACCTTGACAGGCCAGGCTCCCCTACAAGGCTCGGCATATCACAGTCCATCATCGGATCTTCTGGAGCTGGCGAGGGCGGAGAATATTCGTGGGACATCATCATTCGGAAAGCAGGTACAGGTGCTCCTTCATTGTCACTGAAGTGCCTCTGGATTTCGTTATCTCGAATCGGGACCAACTTATACGATCGGTTGGCAGTCGACGGACCATACTCCGGTTCGCTCATGGCGTGCGGTGAGTAGACTCTCGCATTCTGCGAGGCTATCTGAGACTCGACCATGTGCCGTGGCGCCATCGGTGCGCAGTTACGAGCGTCGCTTTCGTGCATGGAATGTCCGAGCGTGGAGCAGTTCATCCGCTGCGGGTCGTTAGAAGCATAAGACCTCGATCTGTCTGGTTCCAAAACGTGACGACGCGGGTCGCGACTGGTGTACATTTTGCGCTGATCCATGTTCTGTGATTTCATTTCGGCTTCCATGCAGCTGGAGTAAGAAGGTAGGGTGCCGGTGTCATTCGGTGGTGGGTGTTGTGGTGGCGGTGGCAAAAACAAGATCGGGTGTACCGGATGCTGGTGTCCATAAAGACCACTGTTATCTGTAACAGTAAACATAATGTAATGGGATTACTGCCATTTGATCTAAGTGAAGGAACAGAAGTTAGGCTACAATATGTAAACAAGTTGAAACAGATGAGTCTTAAGTTTAGATCTGAATGACTTTAAAGAACTACTAGAGCGCACAGAATCATCTGGCGACTGTATGTAATTCAAGCTGTTGCTGAATATTCCTTAATTATTATCCAGTGAATAAGGACAGCTCGTCTATTTACACGCCACCATAGAAGCTGAGTTTACATATGGACAGGTCATACCCACTGACAGAATTAAACCAGGAGGTACATGAGAAGGTACTTACCGAGTGGTCCATATTCACTGGTTGGATTGTGTGCATAATCACACGGATCCAGTTGGTGGTAAAATCCGTCAGGCAACGGCATTTCTACAAGAATTGATGATAAACACAAAGCATCAAACAAGATCGGGGAAAAACTTCTACCCATGAGTCACTGATAATGGACAAGTCTTCATCATAATTTGGAAGCATATCAACACGTGTGGTGCCGTTTGCACATATAACACAAATGGCTGCCAGCTTGTTTATATAGTAAATGCTGATAAATTCTTGGCTCGTTTTTCGGTTATACTTTACGCTTCCTATTATGAAATCTCAGCAGGCAACATTCTCTTCGATTGTTAAGACTCACTTATTTAAATCCTAACTTCTGGTTCTCCTGACCTAATGGATTCTACTAGGCTACTCCAATGGGGTACAACTTTTGAATGATGATGTCTTGTGCATCATGATAACTCTAACCCTAACCCTAGTCCTAACCCTAGTCCTAACCCTAACTCTAACCCTAGATTAAATGGCAGTAGTCCTGCACTTGCCTGCATTGCCACGACCACTGTCGTTGTTGGAATCGGTGCTGGAGATATCGTGCTTGACTCCGCTGTCGATGGAATTGCGGCCATCTTGCTGGATGATGTACGTATGCTGTATCGGCTTAAATGCGCTCTGGTCTAGGCTGGAACCAACGTTTGGCAGAAGGTTAGTGGTTGCGTAAGGAGTGGCGAGGTGTGCCTTGTTATAGAATGTCTTGAGGCCAGCAGAAGACTGCAGGCTCGGAACATTTGTGCTCATATACTGAACTTCTTTGGTGCCTGAAATTTAATGAAAATTCTGTGCTCATTTAGTGGACAAATTAAAATTCCTTGTGTTTATGTATGCATGTATATATGTATTAAAACATGTATGTATGTATTTATGTATGTATTTATGTACACACACACACACACAGACATTTAGTATTTAAGCACCTTTTAAGCCGCTCAGTACATAGCTACATGCAGAGGAATGAAGCACTAAAACTTTCTCCATAAACCCAGTTAAATGTACGATGATCTGATAGCATGTTGGCTTATAAACAAAACCTGACAACTTTTATTAGCACTTCAGTTTCAGAGCCATTAGTGCTTCGGTTGTCATGGAATCAACTTACTGCATGTGGCATCTTTTTGCGGCTGATAAGTTGCCTCCACAGCTTCATTCATTATCAATCCATTCCTGTTCAAATATTAATTATAATCAGTAATATATTACTCCTATGCAAAAAATAATTACTTATATAATTCCTATAAAACGTTAATTAGTACTAATAATATTTTCCTCCAAAAATATAATACACAAAGTGGAAACAAACATTAGTTCTCTTTTGATATCATCAAAATTACTACATATTTAAAAATTTAAATATCATACTAATGAAAAGAAACTTAAGTATAATATACAAAATACGCTTATAAAATAAAGTTTTTCCGATAAATTTTAAAAACTTGAGAAAGAACATTAAATTAATACAACTTAAAATTGATTACAATTTCTTAGGTATTTAATAATGCGATGATAAGTGATACCTACCCTAAACAGTCATGAGGTTTGTATACAGCAACTGAAATAGATATTATATATAAGAAATTACAGTATTTAAATTAATTATATACTACACATTAAATGGAAGAAAGTAAAAGAAAAAGTATAAGAAAGTGAATTATTTATTAAATTATATAATAAGGCTGAACAATGGTAAAATCATCACCTCATGATGTAAGCTAGTTTTAGGGACTTAGAGCAAATTAAAAACATTAGTGTTTCATGAAGTCCTAAAAGGTGCTATATAAATGTTCAAATACATAATACACAGACGTCAACCAAAGACTAAGAAGAAGAGCAATCCACCAAGCCAACTTTGGTGCTTTCTTCGGCCTCGGCTGTGCTACGGCGCTATATAAATTTTCTTATTATTATTATTATTAAACGTGTGGCCAAGATGGACGTAGCTGAGTTGATTGTGGTAAAAAGAACTTACCGCTTGGATGAATGTTCCTTGGCATTTTCTTGCATCCTTTGCGTCTTCTGTAGAGCCAGATGCTGAGGACGCAGAGCACAAGCCACAGCCCTCCTCCAATTACACCGATCAACGTCGCCACAAACCACGGCTCTTTAACGATGTTCTTCTGAGCTATTTGCGGCCCTTGACAGAAAGCAAGAAGGCCAAAGGGAAAAATTCTGTTACACAAGAATAGAACTAGAGCTAAAGGACTTAACAGTTACAAAGTACCAAATCTTGAGCAAAAGAAATAAAATGTTACAAATACATGTGATAACATTCACACCTAATAATAATGTCAGTTGTACAGCCATTACTATTATTATTATCATTATTATTATTGCAAAGATTTTTAAAGCGCGCATGGTCAGTCTTCAGGTAAGAAACAGTTAGACACCCAGATGTTTGAAAGCCAGTTATCATAGTTCTGCTCAGTTCTGTCTGCTCCATCAGTTGACTCATGTCACACAAGTTCAGACACAAAACTCCATCTTAATCAGCTCAATTCTGAACAGACATTTCTGTTCATTTATATAGAGGGACCTCTCAAAAGAGATGCAGACTCTATGAAATGGTGCTTATCCACCACTTCCTGGTTCCTATGACCTATGACCTCAACAAGCTTTGTATACAAAATTATGGTTATCCAATCTGAATTGACCATCGACAGATGTCTCATGTAACACTGCTATGGAAGTCTTTCGACAAGATTAGAACAGTTAGAAGGACTTAGAGCAATTATCAAAGCATTTTACCTATGAAGATTGGATCACTTCGAATGCCCTCTCCCATCCGATTGTGAGCTGACATCTGGATTTTGTAAGTCATATCCTTTACAACTTGATGAATGAAGACGGCATCCAGACTTGCGTTTGTAGAGATTGTCTTATCGTACTTAGCTTCGCTTCCATACATGTAGATCTGTAATCAAATAATCAAATCATAACCGATTTGGTCAACACTCTCAGATAGGCAACAATTTACACTGAGATTTCTAATCTAATCTAATCACATAACTTCTGTAGCGCCATTATAATACAAACAGAATCTATCTTTCTCATAGTATGGAATTCATTGCCTGTTGAGCTCCATGCTCCAGAACTTTCAAGCAAAAGCTTCTGGAAGAAACATAAAAGCTGCCTGTTCATATCTTCTGACCAGCCTGAGCTTTTGCTAGTGTGTTTGCAGTGTATTGGGTTAGATCAACTTGAACTTTATGTGTCTCATAATATAAATATCAGAGGTGCTCAGGTGAACCAACGCTTATAATCTGATAATTCCAGGTTAGCCCCACCTGAGAATGATAAGCAAAATTGAAAAGGTATGTTCTTAGTCTCACAGAAACTTAAGATGTACCTTTTTATTCTGAAATAAAGGGTTGGAATTTTAATCTGAAATTCAGTTCATCTTTCAAACACAACTTCCTCAGAACGCAATCTCACAACGCAACCTTGCAATTACACAGTACTTGGTGTGGATCCCAAAGTTAGCGTTAACAGGAGGTGGTTATTGTAATTGTAACTGTAATAAATGTATAAAGCGCCTCTTCATGCAAAACTCCTAAGAGGTGCTTCTGACCAAACATAACAAAACATTGATAAAAGAGAACTGTTTCAGGCACTTACAGAATATATTGGCAAAGAAGGGCAAGTAAGGTTCAAATGTACGCAATATAAATTTCATCAAAAATGCTGCTCTGCTAATACTTCTAATATTTCTAGTACGGTTCTTGGTGTTGTTCTCTTTCGTAAATTCATTCATAAGTTCATCAAGTATTCATGACTCAATGTCCAGGATAATTATAGGTTCCATTTCATTCTGTCTAATATGGCAGTTCAAATGTGGCAAAGAACAGTCATTGTCTTAATTAGTGTTTGGCTAGCAATTTATCCATCCATCTAACGACCAATTCAGTGGCAATTATGCACCCTTTGCTCATGTGGGTCATTCTAACGATGAATACATTATTCAAACACTTCCACAGCCACTGTCATTTAGCCTCAAGCGAATAAATGCCCAAACATGCACACACACTACTGAAGCACTTTCTGTTTTGAATGTCTACATACCAAACTGTTATGATCTGTGGTCAACCAAAATCCAAATACGAAAAATGACCATTCAGTTAAGCCAACCCTTGATATCCGGCATAGATATCGAGCAACTTCAGTTTCTTAACCTCGGCATATAAGTACGTGTGCACAGTCATCTTCCGTTCCCCGTCAAACAAAAGGAGCTAAAACAACTTCCAGTAATAACTTACAACTCCATTTGCAAAAACTGTTTTAAAGAAAAAACTTAAGACAGCAAACCTTATAACCACGTAGTACTCCGTTGAGGAAGCGTTTCGGGGGTGGTTCCCATGTAAGATAGATTGTACTGTTGTCAACCATCTTGACTTGGATGTTGTTTGGTGGAGCAGATGGAACTATCCGCGCAAAGAAAACACAGCTGAATTAATTCTATTAACAGTATTTTTATGTAATATTAGCGACAGGTAACATTTGATGTCTGTATGGGGCATGACAGCTCGTTGGACAGAGCACTTGGCTTGTAACGCTGACAGTATGGTTTTGACCCTCCCCCGAGACAGTTACTGTGTAGGGACCTTAAGCAAGTCCTTTACTCACAACAGCTCAGCGCCATCTACTGATGCTTAGTCATTCGATAGTTCCACTTTATAAATGCAGAAACCGTAATTCCCGAACAGAGTTTGAAAGTGGGAACTTGTGGAACAGAAAGCTCGAAACATCCGCCTGTCCCACGAAGGTGATACGAAGAATGACGACATCAGAAGATAATACGTTTGAACTGGATAGAATCAAACTTGCAGTTACCATCCTCAAATGTTCTCACACGAACGATGTTGCTCTCCTGCCCAATAACCGTCGAGTAGAACGGCTGGATGTGGATCTCGTACCACGTATACCTTTCCAGATTGTGCAGGGTGTACATGGTAGCCGTATTACTCTGGATCGTCTCCACAGTCCAGTCGGCTAGATTGACTCCAGCACGACCACCACTGGTCTGGTCATCTGTCGTCGGCATGGCACGATACCGGATGTGGAATCCCTCGATGAAACGCTGGTTCCTTCGCACTTCCCATGACAGCTTTACTGCCGTTGAGCTCATTGCTTCTGGCAACAGCATCGTCACTATCTGCCCGGACAGCTTCTCTGCCACTAGGCTGAGGTCGAGAGGGGGCGATGAAGGATGTGACTGAACTGAAGCGTCACCTAGTGGCAAAAACACAAAGTCTGAATCTTGCTGCTGCACAAACCAAAACCAACTGCTCAGAATAGGACTGGAAAGGACAGAATAAGAGATATATGACAGAATGCGACAGAATGAGATAGAGGAGGATAGGATAGGAGAGGATAGGAAAGGATAGGATAGGATGAGACAGAAGAGGATAGGATATGAGAGGATAGGAAAGGATAGGATAGGATAGAATGAGATAGAAGAGGATAGGATACGAGAGGATAGGAAAGGATAGGATAGGATAGAATGAGATAGAAGAGGATAGGATAGGAGAGGATAGGAAAGGATAGGATAGAATAGAATGAGCTAGGAGAGGATAGGATTTTCCCCTTGCAATCCCTGCACAGGTCTTCCACTCAAAACTTAAAACACTCCTCTTTGCCAGAGCCTATTCTGCTTCCTGCAGATCCAATTCCAAACACTACCTACTGCAGCCTGCTTGACTCTAGGATCTTGACCTGGAACCGAACCCTTCTTGATTTTGTTTTCACTCAGTGCCAGTGAAAAAGCTGTTTCCCCATGGCTTAGCCTTTGTTGGTTGCTGTAGAAATCTCAAGTTTACTGTAAGGATAAGATGAAAGAAGATACGAAGGAACTGGATGGGTTTATTTGCGATTGGATGGGATAGGATATGAGAGGTTAGGGCAGAACAGTACAGGATATATGATATGACATGATTGGATAGGATAAGTTAGAAGACCAGACAGACACAACAGGGTAGGACAATTCAGAACACAACAAATACAACTAAGACACCAGAAGATAAAGTCTTTACATAGTATATAGAAGAAACGAACCTTTTGTGCGAACAGGGGCCGTAACATGGCTAGGCAGACTCAGGCCGTGCGAGTTCTGAGCTCTGACGAGGAACATGTAGGCAGTGTCGGGCCTGAGACCACGTGCAACAAAGGATGGCTCAGTGATTGTGCCGGATGCCACTATCCAACCCTACAACACAATCAACCCCACAGCTTAATCATAAATAAATACCAGTTAATTAATTAATCAATCAGTCAGTTAGATCAACCAATCTGTACAAAAACGAATCAGCAAGCTGATAAGGTAAGGAAAGGCAAGGTAAATGCTCATTTACTCTACACCTCAGTTGTAACATCCTTGAACCCAGTACTACAGGTTTACATTACTTGCTCAGTCAATGGACATATGGCATGTTAACAAATGCAAATGCATTACTTACAGTCTGGTAGTCCTGGTTTTAAAATATTTTGAAAAAAGTAGCCAAGGATAGAAAAGTGTTGGCAACCATATTTTCTTAGCCCTAGGATGTGATAGCAAGTAGGGGTACCTCCACCGACCGCCTGATCTTCTACATGAGTCCATGTCAGTTTACTCATTCAAATGGGCAGCGGTGGTGAAGGATCTCACCTGATTAATCCATTGAAAAATGAGCAGGGTCAAGGCCATACGGTCACTATAGAAAAACAAGTGTACACTTACATTTATATTTACATTTAGGGGTGTTAGCATAAAAATCTTTATATGTATTTCTGTTCTGGTGGGGATTTAGACCTTTGACCTTTGCATTGACAATTCATCAGGCTAACCACAAAGATATTTTGGTTGGAGTAAAAACAGGTGATAAAACAAATGGAAAACACGCTAAGGTCAAAAGCTAAATGCATCAGCAATCAGCCAACATACCACCCACCTAGTGCCCGGTTGACAAACCAGCCAACCAACCATTAATTATTCCATCAGTCAGTCAATCAATCAACCCCACTAACAACCAATCCATCATTTGACCAGCAACATCAATCAAAAACAGCAGCACTTTGTCATCCAGCTAACAAGAGGGCAAAACAATTAATCAGTTTACAAGACAGAAAAAAGATATAGAGAGAAAGATTTGAAAACAGACAGACAGACAGATATACATACAGACAGACAGACACACACACAGACACACACAGACACACATAGAAACACACACACAGACAAATGGACTGTAAGAGGAGGGCCAAGAAGAAGACAATATTTCTTAACTACTCCAGTCTTAAAATGTAAGTAAAACATCAACATCTGACAGAAATGTAAACACAATTTGAATGTAAATCTTTGAAATTTTACTGCACCTCACAATGCATCTTTGTTTCTCCATTCTTTAAAGGCAAAAAAACACAAAGAAGGAGACAAACAAAAAGAGAATGACCAAGATGGAGACTAAGTCTCTTTACTTCTCCAGTCTCATGGCTGAAGTATTCGACAGTGTAGGCATAGACCGCAGACGCGCCATGATTGCTGTTTGCCTTCCATGTCAGTCTCACGCTTGTCTCTGTCACATCCGAAACGGACGGCTTAGATGGTGGTCCTGGAAAAGTCGTTGGTTCTGGCGTGCGATGGAATATGATCGACGGGTTGGTTGGTGTCTCCACTATGAGCGCTGCACTCCAAGCCGTCTCTCCAGTTTCGCTGATGGCCTTGCACGTGTACATACCTGTATCCGTCTTACGCAGATCTGTCAAATACAATAAAATATATGTATCTTGGTATTTGTAGAACACCTTTTAGGAACCTCTCAAATACCATGTAGCAGTGCCTGGCTCTTGGATCTTGAGCTGGAACCGAACCCTTCCTCCTATGGAATTTGTTTTGACTGTGCGTCTGCGAAGACGATGGTTCCCGTAACTTAGCTTTTGTTGGGTGCTTACGATTACGATTACACAGTGTTGCATAGTTACTATGAAGACATAATTAGTTATAGTAACTAGTTACTGGACGGGCAAAAGTAACCAATTACCGTAACAAAAATGAGACTTTACATATATATTAAATAATTACTGATATCAGTTACTTATCCAAAGTAATTAATTATTTTTAGTTACTTCTTTCTTCGTTACTACAACTTACACTTTACTGATTTCTTACTTACTGGTAATTAGAAATGTAAGCATCACTTACAGTTAGGCATCACTGTAAAAATTTCAGCTACACCAGGCTCCATGTAATGCACCAACTTAAACATGAATTCTGATCTAACATGGTCAAGAACATGGAACCCAAATTTAGGTCAGCTTGAACCCAAATTTAGGTCAGCTTTAGAAAATGTCCTCATTACAACACGACCTGATTATAAGGTGGTCCTTGATATTTTTGTTGATTGTCCTCAAAGACAACGGTATAAGGAGTTTCCAGCATACCAATAAATTTCATAAAAACAAATGTTTTAACATTTCTTGTCGTACAAGTTCTGTATTCACCTGATATCTGAAGAGTGCCCGAGTCAAGTATAGAGAACCTTGGATCTCGCACTGGAAGGATTCGGCCATTTTTGTACCACCTGATCAACGGTACTGGTTCTCCGCTTGCAGAGCAGTGCAGCAGCGCAAGAGTGTTGATTGGCAGAGTCTGATTCTGAGGTCCATGGTGAATTATTGGAGGTGGTCGAGAATCAACCTCTGAAAGTCGTAATGTAACATAGTGTAACAGGAGAGAATAGAAACCGTAATTGTAACTGTAATCAAAAGTGCACATTTAAACAGTGCTTCTACAGGAAAACTTTTCAGATGCTTCTGACCTGTCAACACAAGACCATGATCAAACACAAAGGTCTTCATCTGCTGGCATTTAGATATTCATTTATTCATGTACACAGTGATCCAGTAACTGCAGACTGTGCCTAGAATCGTAAAATGTACATGTAAATGTACACGTTTTTCTATAGCGACCAACTGTATGGCCTCGACCTTGCTCATTTTGTCAATTAATTATTCAGGTGAAATCCTTCACCACCGCTGCCCCCAGAGTGCTGCAAATGGACAACATCCCCACAAGATGAGTCACATGAAATTTCAGTCTTCCTGACCTTTAACCTCGAGCTTGGCCTTGGCATAAGCGCTGCCTGCAATGCTGAGGCCTTTGCATATGTATTCGCCAGCATCTTCTTTCTGGACTGATTCGATGATGAGAGTTCCATCCTCTGAGACAGAGATGCGCCCGTGGTCCTGATTCGGAAACATCAGGGTCTGCAAATCACAACATCTTCATAAAAGAATCCTACGCAAAGACTTCTGAAGCACCTTAGATCAATATTATTACTGCTGAGAGAACTTGTGATCAGAGGCACAGAAAAACATAGCAGTAATCTTACCTTACCTTATCTTATCTAGCCGGGCTTTGCTTAACCTCACCTGACCTTACAATACCTTATACCATGTACAAAGATACAGCTGTTTGCATAGGATAAACTATACCACTGTATTGATCATTTTACATCCAAAAATAGACCAGAATATAGATAACACAACGTTTTTCCCAAGGGTAAAAAAGGTATATTGTCAGCAACCTGATATTCCAATGAGGGTGAGTCAGTTACTGACAGTTTGGAGAGAGTGAGTTCATTTTCATTTGATACAGAGATAGATAAGAGGTGAAAGGATCGAGTAACCTACAACCACAGCTATTGGCAACAAGTTGGCATCATGTCTGAGTTAATAATAGTTGCAAAATCTGCCAGATCAATGTTTCGATTTACGAACAACAGTGGAAAGAAATACTGCATAGGCTTCAAGTGCTGTTTCCACTGCAGTAAGAAGAGGTATGCCAGAAAGTCTTAGGAAAAATATCAGAGTCCACAGATCCAACCAAACATAAGCATGCACCATGAATCCACTCAAATGCATGCATATATGTATCTAGGCACTTAATATAGCAACTAAAGCACTGCATTTGCCAGCCTAAGTGGTGTTAAAGTTTGTCAGGAATAAAAAGTTCACCTGTAAACAAATAATGCTCAGCAAACTGAAAACGACACCACTGACACGAAATCAGCCTGCTCCACCAATTAACAAAGTACATTAACAGTATGGTACAAATGTACTACAAGTACACTAGAAGTATGCTACTAGCAGACTGTGAGTACAGTATGTATATACAATGAGTATCCTACAGGTGCAGTACACGTACACTATGAGCAGACTATTCCTGGCATGGAACAGCATCCTTATCAAGGCATTCATATAGCACTTTTTAAGAACCTCTCCAAAGTATCTCTGTTTACATCAATGCTAGTAACATAAACAGGCTAAACAGTATGCACCAATACAGTACAGTTTTTATCATCACATCAAATTATATCTAACTGGCTGCAAATTGCCAGAGTGAAAAACATAGGTGCCGAGATTTCTTGTTTTCGAATGCCAGCGAAATCCAATTTGCCGTTGACCGACAGCTGGACTAACCTGACTGGCTTCCTTATTCCAGAAAACGGTTGGTAAAGGGTTTCCTGTCACTTCACAGCGGAATGTCGCTCTTCTGCCGACGCCAACTGTCTTGTCTGTCGGAGTCACGACAAATGATGGCTGAGCTAAAAGCATCACATCAAAACACTAAGTCACACATAAAAACACGACGTTTCTACAACACAATTTGATCTTGCTTCCACATTTCGTGTTAACACATTTTATAAGGCTAACATATTTCAATCATGCTAACATGCCTAAATCATGCTAATGCATTTTAGCTGTAAGACTACCTAAATCATGCTAATGCATACATAAATTACAAGCAAACATATGAACACATTTTTATCATGTTAATGCATGTCCTAAAACACATACAATTTATTTACTGCCATTTTTCATCATAATCATCATCATCATCAACACAATGTTAAAGTAATGGCACATTCAGGATGCAACAGAATTACACGAGCTCATAGTTCATCTGGGCACCAGAAGGGAAGACCTAAAACCTAATTACCTAATTACCGGATACTTCTTTCAACAGGCTTATCATAGCATTCCTCTTTGCCTTAATCAAATGACTTTATTGAAACTGACTGAACATTCCACTTTTTTTTCTGTGCCATAACAGAAGCCTTGCCCATTGAAAACCAGCACCACAGAAGTTAATATATTAAGAAGATTATGGTGACCAAATTGTAGTCTCCCCTAATGAAGTCAAATGTCTCTTCAAATAAGGCCATAAGATTGTGTTGGACTGCAAGTCAGGTTGTTTGGTCAGATTTGGTGCCAGGCCTGAATCTAAGGGGGTCAAGCGGGGAAGACTGCATGGTGCTACAGTTGAAACTGTTGATGATGGTGGCCATGGGGACAGAGCAGGAGCAGGAGCAGAACAGGAGGACACTGCATCTTTCCTATCTCAAACACTGCACTTCACTGTCTTTGAAGATAGTCTTTGTCTATGTCCGCAGTATCTCGTACAAAGTAATGTGGCCTATTTCTACATCAGTTATGTTAGAGTTGATGTTAGAGTTGATCAAATTAGACTAGATCACGTTAGCTGTTAGATGACAGCAAATTCTTATGTCAAATGTAATTAAATAAGGTCAGACCAGAAGCAGAGCTGAAAAAGCAACTTACAGTGAACGGTTAGCTTAGCCTCAGCTTCAAGCCACCCTACGGAGTTCTCCGCCCGACAAGTGTATGTACCCTCATCTGAATGTCGGGCACGTTCAATCTTAAGACTTCGATCCTCCAGTATGTGTAGCCTAAGAACATAAAAACTCAGAAATGATACACATAATTTGTTAAAATCTGCACACGATTAAATGTGATGTGAATGTAATCTCTGAAATTTCCCAGCACCACATGAAAGCAGGGCGACCACCTTATGCTCTGGTGCTATGTCAAATCAGGTCTGCAAAAGTCAGGTTATTTGGTAAGATTTGGTGCCAGGCCAGAATCTAAGGGGGTCAAGCAGGGAAGACAGCATGGTGCTACAGTTGAAATTGTTGATGATGGTGGCCATGGGGACAGAGCAGGAGCAGGAGCAGAACAGGAGGACACTGCATCTTTCCTATCTCAAACACTGCACTTCATTGTCTTTGAAGATAGTCTTTGTCTTTGTCCGCAATATCTCGTACAAAGTAATGTGGCCTATTTCTACATCGCAAATGTTTCTTTTCTGATTGATTTCTATTAAGTTTGGCCTCAGATTCTGATTTACTGATCTTGTGTGCATTATAAGTGCATTTTAATAAGTTTCTTCTTTTTATAAACTTGTGACTTTTCTCCAAATTATAGTTTACCACTATAACATCAAATTTCTTCATACTGAAGTCCCAACATCAAGTTTACTCTACAGATGAAACATTTGTGTATATCTCTCACTCAAATCTATACATTTTTGCTTGCCTGAAAAAGTCTTGGTGTATGAGGCAAAAATATCCTACATTAGCATATCCATCAGCGCATGCCTGAGTTCTAAACATGTTCAAACTTCCCTACATCATCTCGTACCTCCTCCTAATAAAATAACAAAACGCTATAGTTCAGTTTTCAATCTGATGTGAAATGCTGCAATAGAGAGGGAAGAGGAGAAGTACTCGGACTGACACACAAGAAATGAGAATCAGCGAACTGGCAGAGGTTTTTAGGATTCATTCCACACAGCTGGAACCACATAGATTAAGGAGTGGCTGCAGAATTTGAGAGAGGAGGAGACTGGAGGCCAGATTGAGAAAGGTAATGAGGGAGAATGAGTAGGTAGATTCAGTGATTTGATTAGGTTAATTAAAATAAGGTCCTTCTCAGAGCTCAAGTTACATTACATTTCTTTCAAAACAGCTGCCTCAGAAATGAAGCAAGTAACTTATTTTTCCTCTCAACATCTGCTGAAAAAGTCGTGCTCAAAATCTCCACGACAAAAAGAATTTCCAGGGCTCAAAATCTCCACGCCAAAAGAATCTCGGGGAAAAAGAATTTCCAGGGCTCAAAATCTCCACGACAAAAGAATCTCGGGGGGGGGGAAAGAATTTCCAGAGGTGAGAAAGAATCGTCACTGAAAGCCGGCTGCCATCTGATACTCTGCATTCCCCAGACAGATCAAGGTATCAGTTTTCTGCAGAACCAATAAACGCCACATGTGACAGATGCCACTCGGAAAACGTTACTCGTTGCAACCTTTTGATAACAAAACAGCTAAAACATCGCTGACTGCTTGGCAAACAACCAACTGACCTTCCCTGGGGCATTTGATCGTCCACTTTCTTCCAAATAATCGTCGGTTCAGGGTCACCGATGGCTCGGCAGTGGAAGAAAACATCCAAGTTTTCTTGTACCAGGACATCTTTGGGACCTTCCACAATCCTTGGCTTCTCTGAAATGGAATGAGATAAATATCAGTAAATAAAAGTAAATGTACATGTTTTTCTATAATGACCTGATGACTTCGACCTTGCTCATTCTGCAATGAATTTATCAGTTGCGAAGATCCTTCCACCACCTGTTTGAATGGGCACCACACCATTTAAGGTCCCCATGCATGGATCATGCTAGCCCGAGATTCAAATCTCTGAAATAAGCCAAGATAAATGTGCAGGGGCGGTTCAGTATGCATTGCTGTGTTGAGCAAGTAACAATTCATTATATTTCGTAATCCATATGTTACTACCTGACATCAATTTTCACCAATCAGCAGAAAGAATAGGGAAAGCAATTTTGAGTTCGTAGTCATAAAATTCAAGTAAAAGCTGGAATTCAGTCGGTGCACCTGTCCGATGTGCCGAGTGTTTTACGTTGTCCATGTTTCATTAAAGATTTACCTGTTTGAACATGCCCGTCCTTGGTGAGCAGAACCTTGGTGAATGGAATGGCATTCGGCAAATTACCAGAATTGTGAATAGGCTTTCATATGCCATCACTTGACACGTTGCATTTTATAATATTAATGGCATTACTGAAGTCAAACGATTAGATTAGGAAAAGACAGACAACACCAGCCACACAATAATTTACCAGCATATGACTGCAGAAAGGCATAAACATTTTGAGTACTTGAAGGCAGGAAAATGAAATGAGCAGCACTGTGGTAGCAGATTACTACAAACACTTTCACAATTTTCCTCTTTGTCCAAATCTAGAATTCTGGTGCATCATTTAGAATTGACAATTTGTTGTCAAGCCGTGAAACCCCTAAGGAAAAGTTATCCAGTCCATCGCTGGCTAATTCTGTGCTTTATCCAAATAATCCTTCAACACCAAGACACGCAGGACTAAGGACAACTGTCGAATAAGGCATGTAACAAATGAAAGATGGCCTGACCTTATCTCGGGCTTGGGATGATAACATCAAAACATAGCTGGGCTTGAAGTAGATCTCTTGACGATGGGGTGTTGTATAAATAATGTATTAATGCACAGTACCCTGGTACACTGCAGTGAAAGGTTGTCACTATCATTTAAACTTAGGAAGTTTGAAACTGAAAAGCATAAAGACATTCTGCTAAATTATCATCAGATCCTATACACCATCGATCTCAAGCAAACCTCTGACTGCCAATCTTGCTGGTATGCTATCCTTTTCGCCACCGATGTTGTATGCGATGCAGAAATAGACTCCACCATCATCCTTTCGAACGTCCTTGATTCGAAGGCTTCCTGTCTCTGAAATCGTTATTCTGTCCGACACTTTCACCACGTCGCTGTCTTTTCTCCATCGAATCTTTGGCTCAGGTTCACCTTTTGGGGGCTTACAGTCCAAGACGGCATCCGACCCAACAGCGACCTCGGCACTTTTTGGCTGCTCTCGAAACTCGTTTCCAATCACTGATGTAGAATACATAAAATTTACAAATCAGAAACATGCAAAAAAACATTTTACAAAAATCTATGTGTGTATTGTACTTGTAGTAGTAAGCTAGCAGCATACTTCAAGTGTACTTGTAGCATATTTGTAGCATACTCTTGACGTACTTTGTTAAGTTAACAGGTGGAAAAGGCTTGTGTTATGTGTCAGTGGTCTTTTTCAGCTTGCAGAACATTATTTGTTTACAGATGAACTTGTTATTCCTAACGAACTTTAACACCACTTACTCTAACGAGTGCAGTGTTTTTGATACAAATTGGCCGAGCAATCAGTGCATGATGATGATGATGAGTTTTCTGCCCGAAGGCAGGTCCATTGGCTTTATGCCACCCGGGGATGAGACGAGTGAGGTGGTTTCCCGTTGCCTTCCTCAAAGACAACTGCGGGTGAGCAACTTGTCCAAGGTCGCTATGCAGTGGCTTAAGGCAGATTCGAACCTGCGACCTTCCAGTTACAAGGCAACGACCATACCACTACACCACCGCGTCCCATCAATCAGTGCATAGATACCACAAAATCCATAAATCAACAAACAGGCAATCTTTGCATCTGACAATAACCTATTAATCAACAGATCAGCTAAGGATCAATAAATCTTGTAAGTTCCAAAGCTAACAGTTGCGACTGCATTGTGTGTGTGGCAACCATTTCGGAGCATTTGCGTAGAAGACAAATTATTATTATATATTATTAAAAAAATTAACACCTTCTATCGCGCCACTGTATAAAGCACAAGACATTAACCGATGGTGAAACAAAGCCACGCCGTAATCGGTTCAATACCAAACTTCATCTCAAAGTTCATGTGAATGATTGCCAAAGTTCAAAATGGCACTGAATCCTGCTCTTTTATCAGAAACACTTCAAACAACACAGAACGAAATCAACCCAGCATATACATGTTGACCACTTTTTGTAATCCTAACACAGCACACGTATTCAGGAACTGTGGGAGATTCTGTTTCCTTTCCACAAGTACTGAGCTGATAAGGGATAAACCTCAAGTCCTCAACACAGTTGGGAGATACATTGCAAGACGGCATTTACCACAAATGCTTTTACCACAGACAAATAAAACCACACTTTGTAGTTGATCCTAATACTGTGTTGGAGGCAGCCACAAAACAATCACCATCTTACAAATTGTTTGGCTAAGGCACTCGTAATAAAACAGTGATTTACAAGCAAAATACAGCAGCCAAACACAACCGACAATTTTGTATTCACATATGTAACAGCAATATTTTATACGGCACACAATAAGTGCTTAATTCATTGGCAAATTCTTCTAAAAACTCATAGCTAATGTTTCCCAGTAGAATAAATACTAGCAACATATCAAAACAATACTAATGCTTTTCATAAAGAAAAGCTAAACACATTTGGTATTCTGTTCACCACATGCATAAAGATATTGACATGCTCTATCGACTCTGGTACCCAAGAATGTTCTATGCTCTACTGACTGTGGTACCACAGAATGTTGTACCAAAGTGTACCAAAAGTGCTTTGATAATACTATAACATTTGTACTGCAATGAACTGCGTTGTAATTCGTAACTGTTAATAATACTCACAATGATGAAGGTCAACATTGCTAGCAAACTGGCTAATTACACTCCATTACTAAGACAAAACAGGTAGCTGTGACAGAGAGGTAAAGATATTCATAGAAAAGGCAAATGCTGCTTTTAGAAAACTAGAAAAGATACTGAAGGACGATGGGTGCAATGTGAGGACCAAGATAAGGCATTTTATTTATTTAAGAACTTATTATGCATGCAAGTTAAATCTGAAGTCAGTAAATCTGAAGTCAGTAAATCTAAGTCAGTAAATCTGAAGTCAGTAAATCTGAAGTCAGTAAATCTGAATGTGAGGCTTCAGGCAACTGTGTGTGAACAATTTGTCCAAGGTTTCATTCCACCCTGATGATAAGGGTGCCGGTAAATCCTTGCTGAACGCATCTTTCCTGGTTAATGGAACTTATTGTCCATTAAAAAGGTGGGTTACTAGTGAGCTTGACAGGTCCAATAACTAAAATTATATATCATATTGGCACATTGTAATTGTAATCATAATCCCAAGATTCCTACAATGCCCAACGAAAGCCACGTCATGGGGGCCAGCTTATTCACAGGTGTTAATTCAAAACAAAATCGATAGGCAAAAGTGTTTGGTTCCAGGTCAAGATCCAAGAGTCAGGCAGACTGACAGCATGGCAGCTACGGTGGGTGATGCTTGGTATAGGACAACTTTCAGTTTCGTAGACAGTTCTGTCTGGAGTTCAGCTTTCAATCCCCGATGTAATTCATCACTTTCGTTTTGCAGCATCCACAAATCATATTACCAAATCCTTCCACATGTTATTTTCCACAAGTGCATCCCAATCTGTCAGTGGCCATCTCATTCCAACCAGTGACCAATTCTTGACGTCAGACAGAAAAAGCCCAGTAAAAGCTTGAATAAAACACATTTTCCTCCAGGCGGACTGTCGGTATTCGCTGAACATCATTACCGCAAAGCCTAATGATACTGTAATTGCTTTTTGCTGCTTGATATTAGCAACCAACAAGGATCTAACAACAGCCAACAAGGTTTTATGCTTTCCACCTTGAATGTTGTTGCCCGTCTGTACGGGAGACGACCATTAGTCAGTTCGGAGTGGGTTGTTCTACGACATGGATGTCCCAGATGGGGTGTCAATGTTTGGACAATGACGAAAAGCTATTGACACGTCTGCCCAGCAATGGAACATCCACTCGCGAAATGAAGCCTGTCTTGTTTAGGTTGTTTTCGAGCTATGCCACTGAGTAAGCGTTCTATTTTAACAGAAAAATCGAGACCAATTGGTTTTGTCACATTAGCAGGGAATAACGCAATTGACCCCTTCTGCTCTTTCTCAATCTGGGCGGTCTCATCATAAGAATATCATATATATGAATATTGTATAGAGCCTTTAAGAACCTCCTGAATGTTGGCAAAGTATCACAGCTTGGTCAGCCAAAACTAAGACAACAAAATCCGTTCCTATTAGACTTCTGACAGCATAGCTGTGTCCTGACAGTAAGGTACTCAGTGTACTGCTTCCTCAGTGTACTGCTTCCTCAGTGTACTGCTTCCTCAGTGTACTGCTTCCTCAGTGTACTGCTTCCTCAGTGTACTGCTTCCTCAGTGTACTGCTTCCTCAGTGTACTGCTTCCTCAGTGTACTGCTTCCTCAGTGTACTGCTTCCTCAGTGTACTGCTTCCTCAGTGTACTGCTTCCTCAGTGTACTGCTTCCTCAGTGTACTGCTTCCTCAGTGTACTGCTTCCTCAGTGTACTGCTTCCTCAGTGTACTGCTTCCTCAGTGTACTGCTTCCTCAGTGTACTGCTTCCTCAGTGTACTGCTTCCTCAGTGTACTGCTTCCTCAGTGTACTGCTTCCTCAGTGTACTGCTTCCTCAGTGTACTGCTTCCTCAGTGTACTGCTTCCTCAGTGTACTGCTTCCTCAGTGTACTGCTTCCTCAGTGTACTGCTTCCTCAGTGTACTGCTTCCTCAGTGTACTGCTTCCTCAGTGTACTGCTTCCTCAGTGTACTGCTTCCTCAGTGTACTGCTTCCTCAGTGTACTGCTTCCTCAGTGTACTGCTTCCTCAGTGTACTGCTTCCTCAGTGTACTGCTTCCTCAGTGTACTGCTTCCTCAGTGTACTGCTTCCTCAGTGTACTGCTTCCTCAGTGTACTGCTTCCTCAGTGTACTGCTTCCTCAGTGTACTGCTTCCTCAGTGTACTGCTTCCTCAGTGTACTGCTTCCTCAGTGTACTGCTTCCTCAGTGTACTGCTTCCTCAGTGTACTGCTTCCTCAGTGTACTGCTTCCTCAGTGTACTGCTTCCTCAGTGTACTGCTTCCTCTTGCTTCAGGGCTAATAGAATGAAACCGCAAAAACATGAAATCGCTTCTCTCGCTCTTCTTGTTCTTTTTCTCTCAAGTCCTAATGCATTTGCCTTGTTAACCATTTATTTTCCATCTCATCCCACATCATCATGACACAAGCAGGAGCAGCAACGTTAAGCACCATCCAGCCTGGTTAGTACTTGGATGGATGACTGTCCCTGGAATGTCATGCCACACCAACTCACCCTTTCATCCTTCTGGGGTTAGGAAATGAGTACCAAATTAGTGTTCTGTTGCCCATATGACAATATTCCCATATGGGCTTCATACGTCTTACAAATGACGTTGCTGTGGGGTAAAATTAAAAACTATCCAAATGTAGACAATCATTCATTGGAAAGCTTCGGAATAAAAAAGTGGTGATCTGAAAACTTCTTTAAGCAAATTCGGTTGTAATCGGTAGCGTTCTTGACTTTCGATAAGACACAGCGCATAGTTATGAACGCAGACCAACACTAAATCACCCTGCAGGCCGGCCATTCATGCCCAACATCCTTAGCATGGGTAATGCATATTTGGCAGAATTGCCTGTTTAGATGGCAATCATGCTTTACAGCCCCAATCGAATATAAGAATCGGGATCTTGACCTGGAACCGAACCATTTTGCCTATCGATTTTGTTTTAACTGAGCGCCTGTGAATAAGCTGGCCCCCGCGACGTGGCTTTCATTGGGCGCTGTAGAAATTTCAGAATTACAATTACGATCACGATAAGAAGCCTCAAGAGGAGTTGCAACGAATTGCAGTATAGACCGGTAAGGAAGTGAAAGAGAGGCCCCAACTCAACTCTTTCAATGGGTCTCTAATGCGATACCTTGTCTGCGATATACCAGCCGATAAATGGAGTTGGCATTGCACTAAATTTTGCAACAGAACACAGCATCAATTGCTTGCGTTGATTGTCTGGGAGGCTTGAAATTCGGTTCAGTTACCTTCAGCCTGTTGATAAAAGCCAGATAAAGAAAACGACTTACTTATATTTCAGAAATTTTCTGAAAATGTCACCAGTAGGTCGGTCAGTCTCACACTGAACATGAAAGCGCAGTATTTATAGACTGGCCAGATCTTACTACGGATATCCTGGCACTGAAGTTCAAGTTGCACTGGTTAACGAGGCAGATCAAGCCAGTGCTTAATTACAATTTACAGCCAAATATTTACCTGGGTATTACATAGCAGTGCCCTGTCTGTTTTCTTTTCGCACTTCTTTTGTAACCTCAGCCTTATAGTCAAGTCAAGCTATGTTAACAGTGCTATACAGCTTCACTTGACTATAATAAGGCCAACTGTAACACAGTTATATTGGTTTTCATTTTAACATTGTGAACTCTATTTTCACATTTTGTATCGTAAATCAGCAGTTACACTACCAATATTACCTGTGAGCATTCTGCCTGCTTTGCACAGTCAATTACTCTGTTTCATATCAGTAGTCATCGGATTTTGTAACAGCATTCAATCGACGTCATTTAAGAAAGTATTTGTTTCATAAAAGAATTTGTTTAAAAAATTGTCCTGTTTCATACAAAAAAATTACCATTTTTGATTACACTGACCACTCAGTTTTATACAAGATCAACATGCTTCATTCAAGCAATCATCTTGTTTCATATGGAAATCGCTCTGTTTCACTTAAGAAATCACCGATTTTCACTTACAAAGTCAGCGTTTCATTTAAATAATCACCCAGTTTTATTTAATAAGAATCATCCTGTTCTGCCATAAGCCACAGCCTAAATGTAAATGTACATGTTTATCTATAGCGATCATATAGTCTCGACCTAGTTCACTGTTCAATGAATTTATCGGGTGAGATCCTTCACCTTCTGCATTAACATTCAGTGTCTTGTGGCTGCTAGGGCCGTTAACGCCGACCTTTCACGCGCAAAGGTGAAGGAAGTCAATGAATAAACGAAACTGCCAAATAAGGCCCTATACAGCCTCAGCGAAAAGCGTTTTAAAGGTGCCTAAGCACAACCTAATATTTGCAAAATATAAATGTACATGTGTTTCTACAGCGACCATATGGCCTCGACCCTGGTCATTTTTATGTGAATTAATCGGGTGAGATCCTTCACCACCGCTGCCCGTTTGAATGGGCGCCACGCCAGTTAAGGTTCCCGAATAGGGACCCGTGCTAGCCCGAGATTGAAATCTCTCAAATAAGCAATACCGGTATGCGAACTGGGATCTTCACGCACAGGGGTGCCAGCATATATGCTGCAACAACTCACCTGCCATTTCGAGCGTGGCATTCTTACTGATGACGCTGATTCTGGTCTCGGGATTCGTCGCATTGCAGTAGTAGACGCCAACATCCGGCTTCACGTTTTTGTTGTGGATAATCCGCAGGAAGAAGAGCTGGCCGCTGGGCAGAAGCATTCGATGCGACGCAGGGTTCTCGTTGGCCGTGCTGACCGGCTGTCCATTTCGGTACCAGGTGATGATGGGTGGAGGCTCACCCTCGGCCTTACAGTTCAGGGTGGCTGGTTCGTTCCTCGCAACGAACTGGTCCTCTGGGTGTTCCACGATTCGTGGATTCGAAATCTGCTGGAGTCCTGTTCAAGATGAAACATACAAAACACCTTAGGTTTGACTGTGGTAATGGTGTATCTCTCATAATCGTAACTGCACACTTAGAAACATAAAGAACGCCGTAGGATAGACTGTGGCAATGGCATCTCTGTTGTAATTATACCAGAACATTTATAACGTGCCTCCTCAAGAAAACTCCCCACTGGTAGGATAGACTATGGCAATGACATCTGTTGTAAATTGTAATTAAACCAGAACATTTATACAGTGCTTCTGCAAGAAAACTCCTCACAGGTACTACATCAAGCCTCCTTATCAACGATTACTCGGTAGCAACTCCAAAGAACGGAAGATATGAAAACAGCAATTTCTGCACATCTCACAAATTCTCAGTAATGGACTGCAAATGGCAGCAATCATTTCGCAATATTGCATGATCCTCAGAAATTTAATCTCGAACGCACAAGTGAAAAATCTCTTGGCCTAAGCGTCTGAAGCCACAGAGAGAAAGAATACCATGGCAGACTGTTTCTTGGAATTCTTTTTCCAATTCTCGTCTTCCTTAGTCTTCGTCACGCTTGACCGCCCCTCTCCGAACCCACATACTCTGCCTGACTCTTGGATCTTCACCCGGAACCGAACCCTTTTGCCTATCGATTTTGTTTTGACTGAGCGCCTGTGAATAAGCTGGTCCCTTTCGCTGGGTGCTGTAGAAATCTTGGGATTACGATTACGATTACACACACAACTGCATAAATAAGCCACCGTGTACCGAAGCCCACATTAAACGGTCCGTGTCCAGCAATCATGTACCAGACAAATTGTTTGTACCGGCGTTGAACAAAGTCATTATTGATTTGGACTTCCCATCAATTGCGCGCCGAACTATTAGTCTGTCCTGCATAATCGCGCCACGGTGGCGGGTCCAGCACCGAGGCGGGTTTGTGGGCCGATTGCGGGACATCGATCCTTCACACGTATACTATGTGGGAGAATTAATAGGACCGGCAGTAAGGGCGGCAGCGGCCTGGGTCAAAGGGCAAGGCATCAGCCGTCCGATATACATCAATGTTCGGCTTCGTTCTCTGATCAGCCGCCACGAACGCCAATAAACTGGGCCTTATGGCCTACTGCCAAGAACTATCGACAAATGTCATGCACAGAGGCAGGAGAAGATGACGACAATAACGATGAGGGGAGTAAGGGAAAGTGGTACAACGAAGAGGGGGAAGCAAGAATGAGGAGGAGGAAGAGGAGGAGGAGGAGGAGGAGAAGGAGGAGCAGGAGGAGCAGGAGGAGGCCAACATGTGAAAAGAGGACACTGATGAGCGGATGAATGGAAGGAGATTGGACGAAGGCGGAGAAAGCAAAAATGAGGAGGAGGAAAAGGAAAAGCTGTGGAGAAGGAGGAGGAAAGCCGAAGGAGGAGGAGGAGAAGGAAGAGGAGGCGGAGGAGGAGGCCAACACGAGAAAGGAAGAGGACGATGATAAGCGGAGGAATGGAAGGAGGTAGGACGAAGAGGGAGAAAGCAAGAATGAGGAGGAGGAGGAGCAAGAGGAGGAGGCGGAAGAAGAGGAGAAAAAAGGAGAGGAGGAAAAGGAGAAAAGGCGGAGGAGAACAGCACGAGAAAGGAAGAGGAGGCTGATGATGACGTGAGGAATGGAAGGAGGTAGGGAGGATGTGGAGGAATAAGAGGAGGAGGAGGTGAAGCGAACCTCGAGAGAACCACGGAAAATGAAGGACAATGGGAAGCGGAACAGAAAATACCAAGCAAGACGAAAGCACATGAAGGCTGACAGAGCAGGACACAGAGGAACCTTCACGTAGAGGATTGCAAGGAGGTAGGAAGGAGCGAGACAAGGGACATGGCAGCGAACAAAAGCAGAAGGGAAGGAAGGACGAGGACATGGAAGACGGTAGGCAGAGTACGAATGATGCGCAGGCCAGTCTGTGCAGATCGATAAACGTAGGGACATTACCGTGTCCCTCATCATCCCGATTCTGCGAGGAATTCTAATAATGCCCGTCTGTCAATACAGCGCCGTCGGCGTCCAGTGCATATGATTTTCAAACAAACCATGAATGCAGAATTCGCCCAAATGCAGCCCCTACTCCGACTTTCTGCGCCCGCCGTGGTCTGGGCCGGCGGTTTTCCTCGGTGGGACAAATGGTGATCGTAAGCGCGGCTGCAGACCGATTTGGCCAATTCAATTCCATCAGGTAGCAAAGCCCTCACCACCTTGGCAGCTGTTGCCTATCAGACAGGTGATGCCGTTGTCTCGGATATATAAGGGCCGGTGGTTATTTAGGCTGCCCTTCTCGACAGACAGACAGACAGACAGACAGACAGACAGACAGACAGACAGACAGACAGACAGACAGACAGACAGACAGACAGACAGACAGACAGACAGACAGACAGACAGACAGACAGACAGACAGACAGAGCGTGTGTGTCTGTGTGTGAGAGATAGAGACAGACATACCGAGCGAGAAAGCAAGAGAGAGAGAGAGACAGAGACAGAGAGACAGAGAGAGATCCCATTGGGGTGTCTTTGAAAAATAGTCTTATTTCATCCTGACATATGCACTCTCAGCCAGTTCTAGTATTACGAGTCTCAGGATTTAAATATATAACACATGGTCTCGGCAATCGTCAAAATCTATAAGCGTACAACAATTAACCACATAGACACTTTTGGACATCAAAGATGAGTTGGATTTTTCCTATAAATATGGAACTCATTCTGCACTCCACTGAGGAACAACTTTCATCCAAAGAGATGCAAAACGCATTCACTCAGGATCAACCTTCACCTAAAGTAATGTAAAAACATTTACTACGGTCAAATTCTTCAAAGAATACAAAAGAAATCCACTAAGGGTATAACTTGCTCTGATGCTTCTACTTTCCACTCTTATTCAGAGAGACTTAAACAATGCACGACGTACCAGTCAGTGACATTTTGCAAAAGAACTCAAAAAGACAAACTTAATTCCAAACTAGGAGCATCCAAAGGCAGCAGAGAAAGCCTTCGTGATAGGGTAGAAAAAGCGGCTGGGTTGACTTAGAAGCATTAGCAAGAGTAGCATGCACACTACCAAAAGTAGATCATGCTTTTGAAAAAAGCAGTAACCAGTGCAGTAACTACTGCAGTAACCCAACATTCTTAATCCAACTAACATCAAATCAAGGGCAGATCCAGGGAGAATCCAGCCATGCCCCTCCAAGTTGACTTTTGGGCCATGCCATCAAGATGCCCCAAACCTGTTTTGAAGAGTGTTGCCCTATGCCCACAGAAATTGCAAAATAAAGTATGGCTAAAGCAAACAAAGGAGGAAAAACTGGGAAAACCAAAGCACAATAAGAAAACAAGGTGAAAATGCATTTTAAAATGCATAGAAGTGGGACAAAATGAAAGGACAGGTTAAAAAGGGAGTAAGAAGTCATGGAAATAGGGAAACAAACCGGGCCAATGTAGGTAAAAAGGTTAAAAATTGCAGATGACTGAAAAAAGATCATTCTAATACAGAATGCATCCAGGCAATAAGTAATTAGGAAGCCAACTGATGGCTACTGAATAGCCCATGTACTGGATAGCACATGTACTGAATATCAAATGTACTGAACAGCATGTGTACTGAATAATAATAATTAGCAACTTCTAATGTGCCGGTGTCTAATGCACAAGGCATCAACCGATGGCACAAAGATTTAGTTCCCACACTGGGAATCGAACCCGGGCTGCCAACGTGAAAGGCTGGAATCCTAACCACTAGACCATGTGGGAATCTCAATAGCACATGTACTGAATAGCACATGTACTGAATAGCACATGTACTGAATAGCACATGTACTGAATAGCACATGTAATAAATGAACACTTCATCTCACTCAGCTACGGTTAATTTCTTAAGATTAAAAATCACAACTTGAATAAAACAGATCCAAACACAAAGCCTAATTCTACCTTCAACAGGTCAGAAAATCGAATATTATGACTTGTTCAGTTCAGAAATCTGAAAGCCGCAGCAAAAATTCTCAATTCATGCCACGAAAGCCTATCTACACGACAAAAGCACTCAGTCTTCCATTATTAATTACCGACACAACTTCCCTAACGAATATGATAATTACTTTCCTGCCCGACGCATGAACACCTCCAATGTGATAGCAACTGGGCAACAACAGCTGCCCCACCAATGGGGCGTTCCACCCGCCTTCCCGCACAGGCGAGGGTGGGTTAATGTGGCAAGTCCCGGACCCGGGCAGCACGGGAATAAATTTAATTTCATGCTTGAACAGCTCCGCACCGCTCGCATCCATTAGAACAGTTGCACTGCTAATGCGTTTTACGGGGGTTTGAATCAATCAATGGATATTATTAATGCTGGAGTGAGCATTCGGCCGATGGAGGGATAGATGGCTGGATGGAAGGTCGGTGAGAAGATCCAGCAGGATTTTGCAGCTCCTCCTGCACAATCCTAAAAGTAGTATCTAGTGGCAGAAGACACTAATGTGTCCAGCTCTTCTTCCCCTTATCTGTCTTGCAGATCCAACTCCAAACACCACCCACAGTAGCCGTCTGACTGCCTGCCTGACTCTAGGATCTTGACCTGGAGCTGATTCTCACCCTTCGACCCTATCAAATGTTTTGACTAAGCGCCTGTTATCGCAACTTAGCTTTCGTTGGGCGCTGTAGAAATCTTGAGTTTACGATTATGATTACACTCGTAGCCCAAGCCTGGTTATAGGCCACACTAACGTTTTACCAATTACCACACAACTGATGTCCTACAAGTGTTTTAGCCACATTATTTTCTGCTGTTACAAGACAATTTCAAATGCTGTAACCTTTTAAAAGCCTCTGTATCACTGCTTTACTGGCAAAGTTGTTACAACCCAATTCTAGCTAAATGGAAGTGATATCAGCTGTGAAAGTCATATCTGTTGGCTTATCCCCAAAGGCTGCCCCTCTGTTTGAGTGGACTGACTTTCTGGATGTTGACCTGATTGTGGTTTGATATTGGTGTGACATCGGTTGATACTATATGTATTATACATCGGCGCTATAAAATTTATATTTACGATTACAATTACACAGTTATTTCTAGATCACAATCAATGCAAATCAAAAAGCCAAAGCAATCTAAAGACTTATCATTTGCATAGAATCAAATAGTAAATCAAGTAAAATAAGCCGAATACGGACAGCCACAGACGCTATGCTGCAATCAATAATAAGCAGTGTAGGTATCATACATGGTGGTCTATTGGTAACGTGTTTGGTCAATGATCATGTGGTTGCAGGTTCAACTCCACGTAACGACCCTGGGCAAATTGTTTACACACACCCTGCCTCTGTCACCAAGCAGTAGAATTTGTTCCCGGCATAAGTTGAGTAGTAAACGGCAAGTCCTGCGATGTACTGGCCCCATGTCCAGGTTATTGGGACTCGTCCACTGGTGCCTCAAGGGCCTAAAGAAAAGGAAATGAGTGCCTCCCCTACGCCTCACTTGTGGGATATGAGATACTTAACCATAAACTTTACCATAAACTCACCACATAATGCTGCCTTTGGCAGGCATATCAGGAACCGACTTATAACACGAATGAGTTATAATTTTCTACCAGTGAATTAATTTTGAGATCCATGTCCATAACCATGTAATATCAGAATTTGTGTTAAGATGAAGCATCTCATAACGAGTCTCCAGTGTATGTGGGTTTAGCTACATTTTAACAAATTACCTTTCCATATCTTATCTTATCAAACCTTATCTTACCTTGCCATACCTTACCTTACCATACCTTACATTGCCTTTCCAAACCCCACCTCACCTTATTATATTTAAATTGCATTTCACAATGAACTGCAAAAATAACTCTGCCACTGCCTTTAGTTGGGTAGTGCCAGTCCCAAGCCTGGATAAAGGAGGAGGGCGACGTCAACGGCCTCTGATGCCATAAGATGTCGTTAAACATTGGAACTACTACAACTAACTGCAAAAATCTAAACCAGCTGAGGTCTGAGGCATGATTCTCAGTACTGCAGAACATTTATGAGTTTTTAATTAGACACTTTTGGTCTAAAGCCCTTGCTGGTAAAAAGTTGATTTGTGGCCACAGAAATCTTTAAAGAAAAACTTGCCTCTGGCTTTCGAGCAATGACTATAATCACATATTCAATGTGAAACAAAAGCAAAATCAGACTAACAGGAAGAGACCCAATGGATCAAAAATGCACAAGAATGGCACCAGTACAAGTCCCCCAAAGACTATTCTGCGCAAAAAATTTTTCTAAAATCATCCAACACTAATGTGGCCACACCAACAGATGTATTTGAATGTCTGGTGATGCAGCACACAAGCTGTGGCCTATGGTCCAACAATCACTTCGGCGTCTTGTGGCAGCTGATTCAAACAAGGAAACTCCAGCTGTTTGGACACATCACGCCCTGCGAAGGTGACCAGAAACATGCCAGGGCCTTGCAAGTGATGACTTCCGGTCCTCCAAGATGTTGGAAGGGACCTTTTGGACGCTCTCCCCACTCATAGAAAAGAACAGTTTAAGCTGACATGCGCCCACTGAACTTCGGGTTAGGTTACATACGGCCTGCAGACAAGCCCAGAATAGAGATGCTGGTTGCGTGTAGTTGCAACGCCCGGAAAGGGGCACACCACAGATGATGATGATGAGGCAGCCAAGCAAATGTGCTCCAATGCTTCCAGACAGTGCTATGTCTATCTGATAGACAGCCACATTTCAGCGCCTTGTGGGGTTCTTAAACGGTGCTATGTAAATAGCCAGATACATCCACACATACATACATACACGGATACATAAATACACACACAAATACACACATACATACACGGATACATAAATACACACACAAATACACACATACATACATGGATACATGTGATCATAACATATATGCACACATACACTCATACATACATGCATGAATATTCCGGCCACATTAATGTCTGTTATCATCAGACATCACTGCTTGGAAACAAATTTGGAGGCAACGGACAACTGTTGGAGCAAGCATGATTAGGTAGTCTGCTGTCGAAAGGGGAGTAACACACACACACACACACATGCACACACACACCAAAAGACATACACACACATACCAAAACACACATGCGCAAATGCATACAAATGTAAATGTACACGTTTTTCTATAGCAACTGTAAGGCCTCAACCCTGCTCATTTTTCAATGGATTCATCCGGCAAGATCCTTCACCACCGCTGCGCCATTGGAAAGGGCAGGACATTATTTAGGTACATGGGAGACACACAAGGGAAAGACACAGACAGAATGACTGAGACAGTCAGACAGAAACCGACAACCAGAGACAGAGACAGTGCCAGAGTTAGACATAGAAACAGACACAGAGATACAGAGAGATACAGAGAGAGACAGACAGACAGACAGACATACAGACAGACAGACAGATAGACAGACAGAGACTGAGGCATAGGTTCATACACAAACAAGGACAAATAAAGACAGAGATAAAGAAGAGTAATACATGTGTCCACGTGCTGCGCATGAATGAATCAAATAGCACCAGAGATACAGGCATCTAGACTGAAACACAGTGGCATACCTACAAACAAATGACCCAGACCTAAAAAACCCAAAGGTCACTGACCTTCCTGTCACCTGTGCTAAATATACGCCTTTGACATTTGTCTGGGATCTGGTCGGGAAGATACATCCGGTAAAATTATCTTATACACAGCGGTCCCAGCTGACTCCTCCAGCGATCAATAGATGTCAGGGCGTTTTAGCAGCTTCATCTGACTGACACTATGAAAGCGACGACCAGCCATGGATCATTTGGCCACTGTCAGGGATCAAGTCCAGCTGTCAGCCCCACTTCTTCGTCTGCAGTGCTCTCTACTTGGCAAGCAAGTAAGTAAGTAAGTAAGTAAGTAAGTAATGCATTTGTTAATATGCCATATGTCCATCGACTGAGCGAGGAATCGTAGGCGTGGGAGGGTCACAGCGGTCAGACAACAAAAGCAAGATGATACAAAGAGGTCTTTAGCCACTTTATGAATGTGTCTAGCGAGATTCCTGGCAGGTCCAGGAATCCAAAGATACCATTCCTCTCTGTTCTGATCCTTCTCTTCTACTTCTCTATAGTCCAGTCCTGCTCCTTTGTCCATCATCCAGGCCTTGACAGCCACTATCCTCTGGGCTCCCACGGGATCCCTAACTGGTCACAAAGATGTCAGCAATGGACTCAGTGAACTTAGCTGCCCGAGAAATCCAACAAAGCCATTCTTTTGTGTGGTCTGTGTCTTGTCTTCTACTTTTCTGTAGCCCAGTTCTGCTCCTTTTGGAATCATCCCGTCCATCTGGGCAGGTCCACGCCCGGACAGCCGCTGTTCCCTAGGTCCACAATGGGCTCTCACTTAGTTCCCCACCAGTGTTCAGCTACAGGCCCACTTCTGTGAGAATCAAAAGATGTCATTCTTCTCTTTTCTATGCCTTCTCTTCTTCTCTGCAACCCAGTTCTTCTCCTTTGTCCATCATCCAATCCAGTAGCATCGTCCCCTGTCTGTCGGCAGGCCTGATTCCTTCTCTCCACTTTTCTCTCAAGCATTGTCTGCAGGTGATTGATTACCGGCGGTTGCCTGCCAAGGATACAGTCAATAGAGGAGCATAATAAATGAGTGACATGCATGTGTTATCGCTGTGGTACACGGATGGCATAGTTTCATGTTACACCAGAAATTAGTTATTGTAATTGTAATCTGCAACTTCTATAGTGTCGGTGTCTAATGCACAAGGCATCAACCGACGGTGCACCAAAACAAGCCACAGTCAGGTCAATATTCAGAAAGTCAGTCTGCTTAAACCGAGAGACAGTCTAAGAGGGCTAAGTGGCTGAAAAAGATAAGTCTTAAGTTGAGACTGAAATGCCACAAGAGACTGAGCAGAATGAACAGATGGAGGAAGAGAGTTCCAAAAATTTAGGTCCAGCAACTGAAAAAGCTCGTCCATGGGGAACATTTCTAGTTTTTGGGTCTAAGAGGGTTAAGTGGCTGAAAAAGATAAGTCTTAAGTTGAGAGTGAAATGACACAAGAGACTGAGCAGAATGAACAGATGGAGGAAGAGAGTTCCAAAAATTTAGGTCCAGCAACTGAAAAAGCTCGTCCATGGGGAACATTTCTAGTTTTTGGGTCTAAGAGGGTTAAGTGGCTGAAAAAGATAAGTCTTAAGTTGAGAGTGAAATGCCACAAGAGACTGAGCAGAATGAACAGATGGAGGAAGAGAGTTCCAAAAATTTAGGTCCAGCAACTGAAAAAGCTCGTCCATGGGGAACATTTCTAGTTTTTGGGTCTAAGAGGGTTAAGTGGCTGAAAAAGATAAGTCTTAAGTTGAGAGTGAAATGACACAAGAGACTGAGCAGAATGAACAGATGGAGGAAGAGAGTTCCAAAAATTTAGGTCCAGCAACTGAAAAAGCTCGTCCATGGGGAACATTTCTAGTTTTTGGGTCTAAGAGGGTTAAGTGGCTGAAAAAGATAAGTCTTAAGTTGAGAGTGAAATGACACAAGAGACTGAGCAGAATGAACAGATGGAGGAAGAGAGTTCCAAAAATTTAGGTCCAGCAACTGAAAAAGCTCGTCCATGGGGAACATTTCAAGTTTTTGGCACAACCAAGCTTCTACTGCTTGGTGACAGAGGCACGCGTGCTGAAACAACTTGCCCAGGGTCGTTAAGCTGGGAAGTAGAGGGTAAGTCCTGCGATTCAGTGGCCCCGTGTTCAGGACTTTGGGATTCGTTCATTGTTGCCTCAAGGGCCTAAAGCAAAGGAAATGAGTGCCTCCCCTATGTCTCACTTGTGGGATATGGGATACTTACTTTACTTGACTGGAAAACAAACAACAAAATAAATACCCTACAAGAAGAAGAAGACAAGAAGCTGATGAAAGAATGTAAAAGGCAGACCCCACGGTAGCTGATATACAGACTTAGTATCAGCAGGAAATTATAAATGTACCATCAAATGCTAAAGCCTATTGGGAATGCCAGCAATGCTTAGAACATCATCAATCACTGAGATAAAATAGCAGTTTCAAATGGCACAAAGATGCATCCAAAATTAGAATGCCGCCACTGCCGTACTCCGGCAGTGCCCATCCCAAGACTGGATAAAGGAGGAGGGCAACGCTAACCACCTATGTTATGAGCATCGTAAAAAAGCAACCTGAGCAAAGCGCCTCTAAAATGCCCTTCCACCATGCAAGCAATCCTCGATCTGCCACTGCCTGATAGCATAAGAAAATGTGTATATTTTGTCTCAGATGAAACCCAGTAAATACTCAAAACGAAGCGAACAGATAAATACATCTTCACTGAGCCTAAAGAACTGAGAAAAAGAACAGCTTTCAACTTGGCTTCCGTCTCTCGGGGAAAAAAGAAAAAATCTTAACGTTTGGTTCGTACGCCTCTCAGGGAATAACAGACAGATGCATCAGTATATAAGTAGCTTAGCGGTTAATGGAGACGAATGCAACCGTGGGGCGTCTGCAGCCCAGAAAACGAATGTATCTTGGTTAGATTCGGAGTCTTTGGGTGTGACAAGCAACAGAGATCGCCTTCTAGCAGACCTGATAATAAACTGCATTTAGCTTTGCAGACTGAAAAGCTCCAATCCTGCGATGTTCCATGGACCAACAGTTACTATACTGGCTTCGATACGGCAACATGGAAGAGAAGAATATCTGTGTATAGTTAATCAAATATGTTACTGAAATCGCAGATAAGTCCACTTTATGTCAGTTCTACGTTCAAATTAAAGCTGTAGCAAACATTGTATATCAAATATTTTGGTTCCTGTGCCATTGTGCTAATGTATACAAGACAAAAGTAACACAAACAACAGAATATTAGACTTCAAAACAAAAAATAAAACAAACTATTTGTGCTCTGCAAGTAAGATAAGTTAAGCTGTGTACATTTTTCACCCATTGCTTCCAAAGCACCCATCGTCAATGAAAACATGCAGTAATACTTTTAAAAACTTGTTTGCAGATTCTTAAAATATCATTACTAAGTAATAAGTTCACACTATTAAAGTACCTGATGTGAAGATCGATCACTGTTGCCACTGGTATTTTACTTATTTTTAAGTACATTTATTGTGGCCTACAGCCAAAGAGTAACATGGAATTGTTGGTGATTCAACAAACCGAACCCCTCTAGCCTATCGATTTGGTTTGACTGAGCGCCTGTCAATAAGCTGGTCCCCGGGACATGGATTTTGTTGGGCTCTGTAGAAATCTCGGGATTACAATTACGAAAACTGTTTGATAGTTGCTTGTAGATCACAGCCAGGCACATTATGCGTAGAAGCTTTTTGAGCCAAAGAATTGTCTACTGCAAACAAATCCTACTTATGGCTGGCATATGTTGCTTATTACGTAGTTACGTAATCTATTAACTTCTGCAATTACTACACAGCATTTTCAAGCATAAGAAGAAGCAGAAGCTTAAGAACCAAGATAAAAAGTCTACTGTTTAACAGATCGTAATTACTACGTTACTGTTAGCAGATGTTGCTTACCACAGAGTTGTTTACTTGCATAACTTGCTGCCAATTACATACTAAAAAGAAAACTTAAATATTTCCTCTTTCCCTGAAGACAAGCCCTCGTCTGAGATGGGCCACAGAGCATATTACAAAGACCCATAAATTCATCAAAGACCGCCAGACCCCAAACAGCCCCCCCTCTGACTCACTTCCACTTCTCACTGCGCCTTCAAAGGATAAAGGATCAGAGTCAGCCCATCCACAAACTTCTAGTTCCGGTCTCAGGAAAGTATTTGCAGCATTCCGAATGCACATCTTCAACATACCTGTGATGCATAGCCTGCTAAATTCAACCTAACGGACTCTTGACTTTATAGGTGAAACCCAGCCGCTTCATCAACAGAAAAGGATCTCAAGTACGCAAGTACATCAACAGAAAACGATCCTCAAGTATGCAAGTACATCAACAGAAAAGGATCTCAAGTATGCAAGTACATCAACAGAAAAGGATCTCAAGTATGCAAGTACATCAACAGAAAAGGATCTCAAGTATGCAAGTACATCAACAGAAAAGAATCCTCAAGTATGCAAGTCTATCAACAGAAAATGATCCTCAACATATCTACACATGTATGACACTGTATATACATACACTACACAACTATACAACTCCTCTGCAATATTGTAATGATACAAACTGGTGCATGCTTTTCTGTCAGCAACATAAGTCAACGCACATCCTTGAATATCTGTCACGTTAATAGGCTTTTGTGTAAATGTTACTCCAGGAATCTCACACTGTCTGACCTTCTCTTGTACGAACTGTTAACACGGATGTGTGTGTGCGTATGTGTGCATCTGTGCGCACGCGTGTGTGTGTGCCGACTTCACTAGATGGAACAGAAATTTTGAATTTTTCTGTCCTAGCATGGATTGAATCATAGTCCACCATACTAACCACTAGATTATTAGATACATGTCTAAATACATACACATACATATAAATATACATTCATACATACATACAGCCCCAAGCACATACATACATACATACATACATACATACATACATAGATACAGCTACCACATGGGAATGAAACATGATTCAGCCAGAAGTGCACGCCAAGTAAGGTCCACCTAAAGTCAACTCACACGAAGGTGACCCTCACAGTGACAGAATTAACAAATCAACTCACATGAAGGTGACCCTCACAATGACAAAATTAACAAATCAACTCACACGAAGGTGACCCTCACAGTGACAGAATTAACGAATCAACTCACATGAAGGTGACCCTCACAGTGACAGAATTAACAAATCAACTCACAAGAAGGTGACCCTCACAATGACAGAATTAACAAATCAACTCACATGAAGGTGACCCTCACAGTGACAGAATTAACAAATCAACTCACATGAAGGTGACCCTCACAATGACAGAATTAACAAATCAACTCACATGAAGGTGACCCTCACAATGACAGAATTAACAAATCAACTCACATGAAGGTGACCCTCACAATGACAGAATTAACAAATCTAGCACAGAAGAACAAATCTATTCAATTTTAACTTATAAAAACCAGTTCAAACTGTCTTTCACAGACATATTTTAGCATAATGTCTCTCCTTTATTACTGCATTCAACCAAAATAATATGGGTACCAACAAGACACTGACTGAATGAACCCTGAAGATCAATAGTTTCCAGATAATTTCATTGGGAGAGAATTAAGGCAAGAGGTTCTGAGAAACGTTTATAACAATTACATGGCTTTGCTATCTTAGATCAATAAGTGCCAAGGCTGAATAAAAAGCTGAACAAAATAACAGGTTTGCAGGGTGCGAACCAGAGCAAAAGCAACATGGGAATATTTCAGTCCCAAAGAGCATTTGGAATCTGGAACAGGAGGAATATTTCAGTCCCAATGAGCATTTGGAATCTGGAACAATGGGAATATTTCAGTCCCAAAGAGCATTTGGAACCTGGAACAGGAGGAATATTTCAGTCCCAATGACCGTTTGGAATCTGGAACAAGAGGCCTGGCATAAATGGAACATATTAGGCCTTTGCTTTGGGGTGCCATCAGTTGATGCATTAGACACCACACGATAGAAGCAAATTAATAAAAAATAATAATATATTATATATATTATATGTAATATACATATTATATAATGTATGCACATATACATATGTTGTATCCACTTCTCTTATAATGTATTTTGCAAATAATTGAAGATTTATCTTTTTTGTGTTACCTAGTACCCACGCTTTTAAGGTAAATTCATAAATTAGCACAATATACTTGTATCTAATTAATAATAATAATAATAATATGATAACATACAAGATCATTTAAATAACTGCATATTATATAATGTATGCACATATACATATGTTGTATCCACTTCTCTTATAATGTATTTTGCAAATAGTTGATGATTTATCTTTTTCGTGTTACCTAGTATACACGCTTTTGAGGTAAATTCATAAATTAGCACAATATACTTGTATCTAATTAATAATAATAATATGATAACATACAAGATCATTTAAATAACTGCGTGTGCCATACAAAACAGTGATAAGCTGACAATCACTTAATTAAGCATCAAGACTCATTACACTTTGCTTCATCACAACAGAAATTCTGACATGAATCCCAGAATAGTGCAGCTATAGGAAGTAAACTCCCTATAACAAGACCTCATTAAACAGGCTTCAAAAGTCAGCTTTACAGCAAGTTTCCAGTGTCTACAGTTATCACTCACAACCATGACAACATGTTGTCTTCGTGCTGTCTACAGTCTTCAAAACTACAGCATTAAATTTCCAACAGTTGTCTACGGGAGAAAAACAGGTAAATTAGAAGCAGAAATGCAGACAGAGAGATCTGGTCTGACGCTTAAGCGGCTGGACACAAAACAACATCGTGCTCAGCGGCTAGCTGCTTTTTAGCCTCATACCTTTCGTCACCCTCTGAGAATAATTAGCTTTAATCAAGAACACATTTGGACACACACACACTCACGCGCGCGCACACAGTGGGGGTCATAATGGCCAAGAAATTGGAAAATGGTTTACTGCTGGTACTCTACCTGCCTGCCTGCCTCCCTGCTTGCCTTTCTTCTACCAGCCTGCCTTTAGCTGCCCCTTTTTGCCCTTCCACGGCTGTCTAAACTAAGACAAAAGAAAGTACCATAAATTTGTCTAATTTCGTAACAGCTGCAACAAGCATTGATGGCTTTGGAAGTGGGCCAGCGTAACTGCGTGTTTACAAGTACGTGCTCATCGACATGCCAATACACGTCCACCACCATCTCCAACACAAAAAAGCCTCCCTGAGAAAACTGCTTCCCTGTCTACTCAGCTCCTGTACTCCTCTCCCAACCCAGTCCCATCCACATTACAGATAATTTATCACGTACACAGGAACAAATAATTAAAGAATTGTTTAGATATTTTCATGTTATTGCTTTAGTGATGCACTGCTCGTAAAACAGCTCTTCAAATTCAACCATACAAGCAACGCTTAATGAAGACAATTTTGCACTTAATAGTTCATGTAATGTATTTTGTACATAGCTATTTATATAGCGTCTTTTGAGAACCTCACAACGGACATTAAACATGGCTATCTATCAGATCTAAAAAGGTGCGATTACCATGAGATGAAAATGTTTTTTAGCTACCTCTCTCGGAAAAGTACATACTGTACCATATTTTCAGAGGAAATTGGTTCAGTTAAAGATATTTACCTGCATCTTCAGTTAGCCAGCTAAACAAGCCAAATCAACCAAATAATACAACCAAATAAACCAATCCAAATCAACCAAATCAACCAAATAATACAACCAAATAAACCAATCCAAATCAACCAAATCAACCAAATAATACAACCAAATAAACCAATCCAAATCAACCAAATAATAAAACCACATAAACCAATCCAAATCAACCAAATAATACAACCAAATAAACCAATCCAAATCAACCAAATCAACCAAATAATACAACCAAATAAACCAATCCAAATCAAACAAAACCAACCCACCAAAGAACTAAATCAACCATCCAAATCAGCCCGAGTGTCCCGCTGACACACAAGAGCCTTGTTTTCTCCGGGGTATTGATAATATGGCGTCATTATGACAAAACCAAAAGCCATCCGCCAAAGGCCAACCCACATCGCACTAAGTCCCTCGGTGCAATTTGCATCAAGTGCTACCCGGGTCCTCATCAAAGATTAACTCGGTGCCTGCCTGGCAGCAGCTGCTGCTGCTGCTGCTGTGACCATCTTCCTGCAAGGCATCCCTGTAAAAACTAAGAGCCATGGAGAACATCGTTTCTTTCTCATCTCGTCTAAACTGACAGACGAACAAGCATCTCTGATTCAAGCAACAAGCACCTGCTACTCGGAAACAGAAGCTACCTCCCCCACTTCTCAGCCAAAAAACATCCTCTGTCCAACATCAACCCATCTATCAAAACCCGAATCTTGCTTCATCCATTCATACGCACCGCCACTGCCTTGGTTGGGGTAGTTTCAGTCCCAAGCCTGGATAAAGGAGGAGGGCGACGTCAACGGCCTTTGATGCCATAAGATGTCGTTAAACTGAGGAACTACATACGCACCAAGCTCTTCAATCAATCACCCTGGCTTGTCGGTTGAACAAAGACCTTGCACAGATCTGACCCTCCGCAGATGTGGTCACTTCGTAGAGACCTTGACCACGGCCTTAATGCACAACTGCACCACTGCTTAATGCACTGTGGCAACTGGACAAGAAAACAATATGTGCTAACCTCTGTCCAAACGACTGGCCATAAAAACACAGTGGAGCACTGACACAGTTGTTAGAACTCCATAAAGAAATGTCACAAAGCAGCACAACTTGTTGTTTGCATGAGCTGAGAGGTTAACAGCAATCCCTGCAATGCACTGGCCCCCTATCAAGTCTTCTACATTCATTGCTTGTTGTCTCAGGTTCACCAAAACCCACTAACTGGTACATTACCTTTCCGCACCCATTTTAAAACAATTTCAAAACAAACAAATCCACACAAACCTCATAAGTCCATTGGAAAAGTGGGAGATTCAAACCCCACAGTTCCCAACATTTTTCCAATCAGCACACACAAGCACACGGACGTCCACAGATATTCAGAGGCGCTCAGTCAAAACACAAAAACAGTGCACGTCGTCCCTGTCTCATGTGGGCCAAAAATGTTCATGTGTAAATTCCACATGAGGGGTAAGCATTCAACCTTGCCCCTGTGCACGGGGGCCCATGCACCAGCAGGACTTCTATCCTGGGCAGGAAAAAATCAGTAGGCAAGAACAGTTGTACAAATAAATGCTGTCACCACTAGGTATTCTCTTAAACAGAGACCTACCATCAGACAAAAAAGCAGGCTTCTTACAATGGGTCCAAAGAATATTTGCTTACACTGAATACCCCTAAACCAGCCGGTCAATAACTGTTGCTGAAGGCTGCTTCAGTTTCTTCGTTATTACTTATCTCCAAGCCTCCTGGCTAATACCATCAAATAGATCGACGCAAATATAGCTAACATTGAAAAATATTGCTTATTAAAGGTTCTCTGTGCTTTAAAATCAATCAGTCAATCAATCAATCAATCATTTTTTATTGCCACCAATAACAACAAACTTAGAGTACATACATTCTCAGACACAGGAAGCAAAAGGCAGCTTCGAAGGGATAAAATCCCGCTAAATGAAGACTCAGGTGATATGATACAACATATTATAATGGTGAATGAAAAGACTTGCTATATAATGAACTGGCTACATGACATAATATCATTTATATTACAGCTTCAAGCAGATATAAATAAATTCAACCAACTGAAAAAAGGAGAATATTTTGCTGTTAGTTCAGTAAAATTAGACAACTTTGATATTTTTGAACAAAGCCAAAATCCAGGCCATAACGAAGAATCTTCAGTCTCTCATTCTTTTAATAGTCAAATTACATGCATGAAACTTACAATCTTAAATATTCAGTAAAGTAAACAATACAACATTTACAAAGCCACAACCAACTTTTATCTCTGACCTTTGTTATGAATAAATCTATCTTTTCCTTCATAATACTGTGCTTCATTTGCAATATTGACGGCCCTTCACATCACTAACCTCACCAGCCATTCCAGACATAACATCCAGTTGTAAATCTGTCACTACATTCCAGGTACTGGCAGCATGCCACCCATATTTCAAAGGCACCCCAACCGGCCCATCCCTGATCGACACAAAACCTACAAGCTCAGCCATCCACCCCAAAATTTAAAGCTTTTGCAACACACAACAAAAGCGAAACAGCCCAGCCCTCAAGACCGCCACAGTGAGGCTCGTGTCAACCATAAAAAGCCCTTCGGCAACTTGCCATAGAACACACTGACAAGTTGTAATTTAATGCGCAGTATTTCGTTTCAGCTGCGCTAATACGATTCACTACATCACACGCAACAAAAATTCACGACGGTTGCTATTGACCACGCTATAAACATTTGCCAGGGGCAATGAAAATTTAAAATGGCAGGCTGGGCGGCAACTTCTGTATGTCATACAATCCCTTGAAAAACACAGCTCCTGTCATGTTTAGACATAGATGCAAGAGGCAGAGGTAACGTACTTATTTACACAGCTCTATAGAGACTCCAGCAGAGCATGTTGGCGAGGTTAATGTATCATTCGGCTGTAGCACTGGTTTTATCACCGAACATAACAGTCTAAAAAACCTACTATGTCTGTGAAGAGGCGCTCATTTACTTTTCTAGAGCCGGCAATGGACGATTCCCAAGGTCTTGGACATGGGACCCAAGCATCGCAGGACTTGCCATTTACTGCTGTTAACTTATTGACTAAAGGTACTCATAAATTTATGGAGAGCCAGCCTTGGATCCTCAAATGACTAAAAAAACTATAAAATTCATGAAAGCAGGCCCTTCTTTTGAAACCTTTGACCCTTCCCTATTTCCCCAGTTCGGAAATCCTAGTCCTGCCATTGGGCACCCGAGACGCATGGCCTGAAACCACGTAACTGGCATTTGCCTAACTAATTTTATCAATATGTTCCAGACAACAATATAGCTTCCTCTCCTCTTCAAAGCCTGAAGCCATTCTGAAAAGATCAAAGGACAGTTATTAAATGACACAGTAGTAAAGTAGTAAAGTATGCCATATCCCACAAGTGAGACATAGGGAGGTGCTCCTCATTTCTTTTTCTTTGGCTCTTAAGCCGGCAACGGACGAATTCCAAGGTCTTGGACACGGGGCCAGTGCATGGCAGGACCTGCCGTTTACTTCCCAGCTTACGTCGGTACCAAATTATACTGCTTGGTGACAGAGGAATGTCTGCACAAACAACTTGCCCACGGTCGTTACATCAAGTAGAACCCGCTGCGTAATGATCATTCATCGAAGGCGCTATGATAGGTAGGCAGAACTGTAAAAGGCTTGAGTGCAAATGGCAAGGTGTAAACATAACAATCTAACAACGAGGAAAGTCTACTGAATATAGGACTCAGCTGAAGAAAGCTAAAGGGTCATTGGAAATTTGACAAGCACGGCCGGCCCTAGGACACTGTTTGACTTCCGATTTACAACCACACTCAAAAGCACCCGTAAAGCTTAACAGCAGCTACAAGTCTCAGACATAAATTCTAGATGCTGTGTAGTAATAAAGCCCTTGCACAAAGAAGTAAGTATGCAGACAGGGACGTGAATCCCAACTTTATTTCTGTTCAAAATATGATACAGACAGGAATGTGAATCCCAACTTTTATTTATGTTCAAAATATGACACAGCATCAATGTGACACCATGCAAAACATGGCTCAAACAGACAGCACTATAAGGTTTCATACATATTGTGGCCTTTTTTACCTAGCTATCGTAACAAGGCACACTTGTCTGCTGCTATAGGCCACATCTGACTTCCTTTCTGCCAGATTCTGATCATTCTGGAAACATTACTGTCTACACTTAGCAGCCATTACTTTCCAGAGCACATCTGGCTTCTAAATACTGTATTTTATCGTTTGTGCATACAACACTACAAAGACATAACATCAAAAAAAATAAAAACAATAATAAATGACATACATAATTAATGACACAATAAAAATCAAGCCTTAAGAAACAGCCCTGATGCGCTGCTACTCACGATATCTAGTCAGTCACGCATCATACGATGACCAAATTTATGTAGCGCCACTATAAACTTCCTCAAAGGCACTATTTTGTTTCCTAACCAATGGCGTGCCTTATTGCATCAGGAAAATCTCTATTTTTCAGACGTTAACAACGCCATGGCTACATTGCCGAGTCCTGTCTGATCCACCTGCTTCATCACCTCTTTTATTACCAGGACGCATGAAGCGTACATCTGAAGCGCGATAAAAACATAATAAAGATACGGTAAATGCTTTTGCTATAGAGGTATTGATGGCTTCCGAAGTCAACTGCACTTCTCAACCTCTTCATGTCTGCAGCTCTCTCAGAATGCAGCTATCTGCCTCTGTAAGCTGAAAACCCACTTTTTCTATACAGACTACAGTGAATAACGTTTCCCTCTGCATGGCCTCAAAGTGGACCTCGGAGCTACTGTAATAGCGGCTTTGTAAAAATCTAATTTGTTTTGCCTTGTATTAATGCTTTTGTGAGGTTCCAACTTGCACAACATAGCCCATATGTAAGTGCATACATACATACATACATACATACGTACATACATACATGCATGCATACATGCATACCTAGCCTACATATAAACATGCATAAAAACACACATACAAGCATACAAATGTACATATGTACATACATACATACATACCTAGCCTATACATATACAAACATACATACATAATTATATACAAATACACATATACACAAACATACATACAATATATGTGTATCTATGTCACACACACGCGCACACACATAAACATACACGCACACTGAAGAACATTCTATTCGATCATGGTCTTGTACAAGTAATCAGCTCAAGAGCATCTCTGAGAAGCTTCCTTGAAGAGGTGCTATATACCTAAACGCGCACTTACAATAACCATACCACATAGCACGGCTGAATACCACCTAATGCTTTGATATCAAACAAGGCCAGCATTCCCAGATATAAAAACCAGCGTGGTTGCAGCGCAGGCAGAAGGCGTCTCAGTTGGTTACTTCGCTATCTAAGCAGGTAAGAAGACTTTGGCAGACGAAGGCCCGGCTTATTTACAAGCCGCCTGGGAGCCGCATCCAGCCATAAATCCTCCTCAGTCAGCATCACCAAGAGCCGAGGAAGCTGGCTTCGATTAGGCAGTGGCACTAAAGGAACCGCAAAATAAACGAATCCTTTCGGCAATGAAGGACATTTGCATTGTGGAAACAAGCCACGTCTTTCGCCCTTTTTCCTTCAACCATTGAGCAGAAGACGGCAGGTTCGAGTTTAGAATAAAAAATTGAACATGAAGACAAAGCTGGATATGATTTGAAGCATACTCTAACCTAGAAAAAAATATATTTAGGATTTTGAAAAAATTCTTTGATTGGAGCAATAAATGAATGAATCATTTATTCTTTTATTTATTATATTATTTATAATTCATTTATTTTTTACATTATAATTCATTTATTGCTCCAATCAAAGAATTTTTTAAAAATCTTAAATATATTTTTTCTAGGTCAGAGTATGCTTTAAATAATTTCCAGGTTCATCTCCATGTTCAGTTTTTTTTCTAAGCATCTAGAAAAGCATCTAGTTTTTTACAAGCATCTACCAGACAAATGCAACAAGAGAAAGGAGGTTCAACATAGCAGAAGGCATAATGGGCAAATTATATATATATACATACATATACACATATACATATATATATACACACACACATATATATATATATATACTATATTATACAGGCCCTATCAGAGGGGCCAGGAGGGCCATTTGGCCCCGGACTCACATGATATGGGGCTTCAAGATTTTGAAAAAAGCTTATATGTAATAATTATTCATATTTATTTCTCTTTTTTTTATTATAATAATTCACAACTGCAGTTTAGTAGGCTTATGAAGTGAATGCTTTGAGATTGAGGCCTTGTATTCGCAGTAGCCCGGGCCTCTCTGAATCTCTATAATATTCTCCATGTGTGGGCGTGTGTGTATATCTGTATGTATTTGACCCTTTGACCCTGAGGTTAGCATAGGTGAGCAGTTGTCTCCTGCAGAGCTAGAAAGACGACATAAAGATAGTGAGCAGAAACATAAAAGAAAACTGTTTTTTGGATATACGATAAGATAAATCTGACGGAAAACCAATTGACAAAAATCTCCCTTGCCAACCCCCACTTCCGGTTGTAGCTTCCCGCAATCGACCGACTGTTATGGTCAATGGGTAGGACACGAACAAGCGTGCTTGCCTTCGACCAAATCCGAAAGGCAATCACAAAATCAAAGCATCGTAAGTACACTGGGTGAAGAAAAAACGAGTGCCACAAACTACTAAAATACTATACACATTAACAGTAAACTACAGCACATAGTCCCACATAGTGGGACACGGTGGTGTAGTGATATGGTCTGTGCCTCGTAACCAGAGGGTCACGGGTTCAAATCTGCCTCAAGCCACAACTTGCTCACCCACAATTGTCTGTGAGGAAGGCAACGGGAAACTAACTCACTCATCTTATCCCTGGGTGGCATAAAGCCAATGGACCTGCCTTTGGGCAGATAACTCATCATCATCGTTATCATACAACACATAATAATAAAAAAACAAAATCAAAGAATTGCATTTACACTGTGAAAAAAGTGAGTGTCTGGAATTACTAAAAATAACGTACAAATTAACAACAAGTTTAAACCAAACAGGCAGCAAGACTTGTAATTTGTAAAATCTGTAATCCGAAACTTGTACAGCGATTACAAGTGTAGTGTTTCTCGCTTCAAGACAAACTAAACAGAGGCGGTGTCCACATTAGTAGCAAATGTGATTTAACTACATGTCTTACAAGACATGCAAACTGTTACTATTACGAGATATGTAAACAACACTGTATTTCTATTTCTAATGCACCACTTACACCTATGCAGCCCAACAGCACAAAACGTAAATCATATATTTACATATTTGTAATTATTGCTGAATGCTATTTTCAAGGCGTAATGTTTGCTTCATACGATGGTGGCATAGTCGATGACATAGTGATGAAACTTTTTAACTGCAACAAACTGTTTATCACTCAAATTGTCATATCAAAATAGATACTGTCAAAATTAAAGCATCTTAATTTTATTTAAATTCGTAGGTATTTTGTAGTTATTTTGCCAGTATAGATGGTGCTTTTGCCAGCGTCGGCTGTGGGGTACTTAAAAGACGCTACCCCAAGTGTTTAGATAACTATGGGTAACTGCCTACTCCCCTTATTCTTCTTATTGCTCTTTCCACTCCAATCCCAAATAATACTCACCATAGAAGCCACACAGTCTCTCTGCCTGACTCTTGGATCTGGACCTGGACCTGAACACTCTTGCCTATCGATTTTGTATTGACTGAGCATCTGTGAATAAGCTGGTCCTTGTGACATGGCTTTCATTGGGCACTGTAGAAATCTTGGGATTACGATTACGATCTGATATTCAAAATTCGACTTACTTTTTTCTGTTCACCGTGTATGTTATAGGGACCTTTTTGACTTCATAAGAGTTAGATAAGCTATAGAGTGTAACTCAGAAGAAAGCAATGGCAGACAATTGGCTGATTTCCACAGAGAATTGCGAATCGAATGAAGTATTAAACTGTATGTGACATTAAGCACAGAAGCCTTTCTCTGTTCATCAACTTCTCCTTTGCAAAGTTGTTTTGCAAAACAACTAACCACGAGCAGTCATTTTTCAAGCACCGCGGCTCCCAACTGTGACAGAAACCGAGAAGTCATGACCAAAATTATATCCCAGGCTAAGGCAACTGTAATTGGAAAACAAGCTTTGACCAGAACCTGCCTGGCCACAAAATAAAAAAAGTTACAAAGTGTCCAAACTGTCATCATATATGGCTAGAAATGAGCCCATACAAATTTTTATATATGGCTAGAAATGAGCCCATACAAATTTTTATATATGGCTAGAAATGAGCCCATACAAATTTTTATATATGGCTAGAAATGAGCCCATACAAATTTTTATATATGGCTAGAAATGAGCCCATACAAATTTTTATATATGGCTAGAAATGAGCCCATACAAATTTTTATATATGGCTAGAAATGAGCCCATACAAATTTTTATATATGGCTAGAAATGAGCCCATACAAATTTTTATATATGGCTAGAAATGAGCCCATACAAATTTTTATATATGGCTAGAAATGAGCCCATACAAATTTTTATATATGGCTAGAAATGAGCCCATACAAATTTTTATATATGGCTAGAAATGAGCCCATACAAATTTTTGTGCATATAAATAAAGTTTAATATTGTTTAAAATTGCTTCTTCATCACTACAGCTGCCCTATTTAGCTACGTTGGTTAAAGCGTACGTCAACGCATCTCCGTGCATGAGGATGCCGGATTGCATACTGGCAGTGGCTTATTTCAGAGGTTTAAATCTCGGGCTAGCACAGTCCATAAACGGGGACCTTAAATGGCCAATCAAATGGGCAGTGGAGATGAAGGAACTCACCTGATCAATTCACTGCAAAATGAGCAGGGTCAAGGCTATTCGGTTGCTATAGAAAAGCCCTCAAAACTTCGGTTGCTATAGGAGAACATGTACATTTACATTTACTGTCTACCTTACATTTATCGTCTACCTTACATTTACTGTCTACCTTACATTTACCGTCTACCTTACATTTACCGTCTACCTTACATTTACCGTCTACCTTACATTTACCGTCTACCTTACATTTACCGTCTACCTTACATTTACTGTCTACCTTACATTTACTGTCCACCTTACATTTACCGTCTACCTTACATTTACGGTCTACCTTACATTTACTGTCTACCTTACATTTACCGTCTACCTTACACTTACCGTCTACCTTACATTTACTGTCTACCTTACATTTACTGTCTACCTTACATTTACCGTCTACCTTACATTTACTGTTTACCTTACATTTACCGTCTACCTTCCCTTGTCCAGTCTATCACTAAGGTGGTTAGTCAATATAAGTTTTAACAAATATAAATATTTTATTTTAGAATTGCTTGTTCATAACTAATATATCACCACTTGTGTAAAATAACATTTTCCACTGCCACCTAAACTGTTTTAGACTGATGTCCTGTGATTACAACAACCACGCTGAAAAGTTCCTAGATTGGATAAGATTAAATTTCAAACAACATTTTCACTTCCCGGCAACCCTAGATTGATTGATGTCTTGTGTTGAATGAAAAAGGTGCTACAGAGGGTTCCAGATTAGATTTGATTTGACACAAAAATTGAATTAATAAGAAATAAACATGGTGGATTAATAAGACTTCAGGAAGCCAACAACAACAGTATCAAAAGCCCTTGAAAATTCAATTTCAAGAAACCAAAAACCTAAGAAAAGTGCTAGCGTATCAGTACATGTACAGCACCCTTTTTCAGCCGTGACCGTCCTACAGTGCTCTATAAATCATCTTATTATTATGATTAAAAGCCCTCGAAACTTCAATTTCATGCAACTGAAAACCCAACAACAGGTGTACAAAAAACAAAAGAATAGGCCCAAAAATAATAAGTCCCAGGAACTAGGGCACAAAAGGATGCACAAAAATTAATAATTGCAGAAAATGCAAGAACTCGGCTTCTGTGAAAAACAGGTGCGTCTGACAGGTGGGTTTCAGAACCCCCCAGATAAGTCTCAACAATTTAGAGCCTGTTTCTATAAAAGAAACTCCAGGTAGGCAGTCTGTGCTGCAACATTAATTTGTAGTGATTGATCAATCAGTGAAGAAGCGCAGCGCAGGTGATGAATGTCTTTGATTCAGCCAAGACTCCAAGAAACACAAATGCCAAGAAAACTAATAAAAAATATTATCAAACACCTGGTAGCAACGCAGGCAAATCAATACAGGTGTTATACACATACAGTCATACACTCCCCTTCTTCCTCTCATCCCTCTTTCCGCTCCAATCCCAAACATTACCCACCGTAGCTGCCACGCTGTCTGTCTGCCTGACTCTTGGATCTTGACCTGGAACCGAACACTTTTGCCTTCTGATTTTGTTTTGACTGAGCGCCTGTGAATAAGCTGGTTCCCGCGACTTAGCTTTCGTTGAGCGCTGTAGAAATCTCGAGATTACGATTACGATTACGAAGCTGGTCCCCGTGACATGGCTTTCGTTGGGCGGTGTAGAAATCTCAGGATTACAATTACAATTACCTGTACACATATCCTCAGGCCCTCTCAGAGGGGGGCCAGCAGGGCCATTTGGCCCGGCCCTCACATGGTAAGGGGCCTCATCTTTACATACTGTTTTTCGTCTACTTTAAAATACAAAAGAAATGCTCTTATTCGAACTAAAGATTGTCTATTTATGATTCAGCAACTAACATCAAATCTTTAGAATTCTTTAAATTATTTTATTATTAATATTTTTTTTCCTTTTTTTGAATTATAATTCACAACCGCGATTTAGTAGGCTTATGACGTGCATGCTTCGAGATTGGGGCCTCGTACATGCAGTGTCCCTGGCTTCTCTGAATCTCTTAAAGGTCCTACATATGCTTGGCATATATTCTACTGGTACATGAAACTCCGCCACTGCCTTGTTTGGGGGTAGTGCCAGTCCCAAGCCTGGATAAAGGAGGAGGGCGACGGCAACAGCCTTTGATGCCATAAGCTGTCGTTAAACTGAGAAACTACTACTGGTACATGCTTTCTTACTAGACTTTATGCATCCAGTTGTTCATGTAGCTGTTTTGATATAAGGCAGTGACCATGAATAAATTAAAGTTTCATATTTCAACAATGCTTCTTCAATGGTTCATGACTTTTGACTATGGTTACACTTGAAAGGACCATCTATTACTAAGTAAGCAAGTAATTTTAATTAGCATGAAACAAACAACACCTGGTGCACTATGACAACAATGCTATAGAAACCATCTTGCGCTTTGAGAGGTCCCTAAAAGGCTCTATATAAATGTTTTGTTACATTACATTAGAATTCAGTTCTGGCTGTCTTGTTCATAATATTAACCAAAACCCAACATAAGACACTATTATTATTATTATTATTATTTCTGCATTTATTAAGCGCCTATATCTAATGACTAAGCATCAACCGATGGCTCTGAGCAATTGTGAGTGAAGGACTTGCATTCAGTTAAACCGTATTTCAATTTATGTTGCATATAAATACATAGCCACCATGAACAAGTGCATGGGTCCTTCCCTGTGGAATAGTCTTCCTATAAACATTCGTTCTATTTCTGTGAATTTGTCCCAAGAAACATTCTCTTCGTTAGTCAAGACTTACTTGTTTAAATTAACTGGGCAGCCATGTTCACAGCGCTTTTGAGAGGTTCTTAAAATGCGCTATATAAAAGATTAGATACATACATACATACATACATACATACATACTCATCTCGTCCCCGGGTGGCATAAAGCCAATGAACCTGCCTTCAGGCAGAGAAATCATCATCATCATCCATCACCACCACCACCACTACCATCATCATATATATCGGTATATAATTATGGCTTAGATGCATACATGGTTCGTGGTCCATTCTGCACATTAGAAGTTTCCAGTGTTTAACAATATCTTATGGCTCCAAGGACCATTGATATCGACTGTACCTTACCTCACAGGGTTTCATACCTTACTAGAACAGGCGACATACAACAAAGACTGAGGAGGGGAGGGACAGAAACCAGGGTAGGCAAAAGGAAGGAAGGAGACAAGGTCATTGCTAAAGGAGCAATTAGGGGCATATACTGTACACAAGTACATACATGCAATTATATCTAACATATACATATAAACAACCACAACAAACACACACACACACATATATACATGTATATATGTATATATATATATGTGTGTGCATATATATATATATGTATGGTAGTACAGGAAAAGCACTGCCAGCATAGACGGCCTATCGACAAGATCATCAAAGCCGGAGGAAATTGGAAAAGTACTTTTTCGCGGCTGTGGAATACCTGAACCACCGCTGATTAACCTGAAATATCCAGTTACAGACAACTAATAAGACGATGTCGGTGCCAATCAGACGGCTGGATATCCGTCCTCCCCAATCCCCTTCTCCCAGGTCTCTTACCTGCGGTACAGACGAGTGCCAGGTGAAGCAGGAGCCACGGTATCTCACACGAACCACCGATGCACTTAGCCATGTCTAGCGAAAACCCATCGGTCGCTCGTCTTCCACGATATATACATCCATCACTTCTTCTTCCAGGCGCCGTTCATTTCTTCCAACAGTTCCATCAGGAACCCGCATCTGTCTATGCCTCGAATAGCGTTTCTCGGCCAGGCCCCGCAGACCAGTGGCATCGCGATGCGGTGGCGTCCGTTTGATGTCAGCAGTGGCAGAGGAACTTGCGCTGCATCCGTTGTAATCTGTAATCTCGGTCGCAACACAGAATATCCGTCGGGAAGCTGGGCCGAGAAGTCTGATATCAATCTGTGAAAGCTTGAGCTGTTCTGAGACCCGGTGAATTCCTACTCAGGCTTTCTGTGCGATGACATTCTTCTGGGTGTAACGGAACTTTTGTTCCTCAGCTGAAAGTTTAACAGAAATCATAGTACAACCCTATCTTAAACACAACCCACCCTAACAGTTCCCTTCCCCTTCTCTCTCTAGACTTCTGGCAACCGGACTTGGTTCTTGAAATGGCATCTTTGGAAAACCCCAATGACTTGACACAGCATTCGTGAATAAACTGTGCTTAGCTTTTAAGTAGCACTTTAGAAATGTGGAGCCTACGATTCCAGTTACGATTATCAAACTTTGTATCATCTGCTTATGTTTTAACACAGCTGCACTAGACAAAAACGTGTTGCCTTAAACCTCCCCAATGTAATGCACACACATTGGCCATGAAACAAACACTCATCAGCAAATGTATGCCTACGAGCAGAAGCTCTTAAAACAACGACATATCCGTCAACAAACAGTTGTTAAATACACTGCTTCGATCAATATGCTGAAGTCTTGCAAACGGTGCTGTTCATTCATATGCCTGTCTATGTAAATATTTTCCTCTGAAATTAATTGTCCCCCAATTATGAGTTCAGCTTCCAACAAAACAGCGTTAAAAGTCAGAAGCTCAATGGGTAGCTTTTTTCTACTATGGGATCATCGTCACCCTTCACACAAAAGAATTCAAACCCTAGATGGAGAGATATGTAAATAACAAATACCAAACTCTTTTAAAGTACACCATCTATGTCAACTGCTTTGAGATTCCACTCATTCTACCCCCAGGCAACAAACCAGCTGAAACAGAACTACAACCTTAAAATTTTCTCCGATTCACTCTTACTTACATAAACATTCCAAACGATTTGGAATATTTAAATACCTCTTCCCATTTTCAACATAAAGTTCCCCAACATTTCCTTTTAGAACTGACTTAGTTATCGCTAATGACCTTGGAAGGAACCCTGTCTAAACTTAAATTTCCTTAATGAAACAGTTTGATTACTATGTAAAAATGAATTTCCAGCCAAACGTTATCCCTACTAATTTGTTATACCTACTAATTTGTTATTTGTTACACTTACTAATTTGTTATTTGTTAATTTACTAATTTGTTATTTGTTAAACCTACTAATTTGTTATTTGTCATTTGCTATACCTACGGTACTAATTTGTATAAATTTTACAAGCACTGGCTTGCACATTTAAGCGTTCAACTCAAGTAGGTGACTGCATTGTTACATGATGTGAAAAACAAGTAAAGCCTCTCTCACTATTGTGGATCCTACTTGAAGTTGGTTCATGAATCATTGAAGAGCTTTACGTCTTCAAAGTGAACAGCCAACACACAAACTTACATTGGTAAACATACATGCAGGCATACATACAAGCACACAAGGACGCACACACACTGGCCATTTGTATATTTACTCAAGTAGTGAATTCTTGTTATTGTTATCTGCGGAAGAGTCCAAGTACACAAACTTAAGTGATCTCTGTTAGTAAAACGCAGCAGCCATTGACGATGATATAAGCCAAACATTAAGATAAGGGTATTGGAAGAATATGTGGAATATCAACAAGTGAGAAGTAGAAGAAGAGTGCACACCCAAGAAAGCAATGTGGAAGCAACATGGAAGCAACTCAGAAACAACACAGCAACAACACGGAAGCAAAATGAAAGCAACATGGAAGCAACATGGAAACTACATGGAAGCAAAATGAAAGCAATGTGGAAGCAATATGAATGCAACATGAATGCAACATGGAAGCAATATGAAAACAACATGGAAGCAACATCAAAGCAACTCAGAAGCAACATGGAAACAATATGGAAGCAATATGAATGCAACATGGAAGTAACATGGAAGCAACATGGAAGCAACATGGAAACAACATGGAAACAACATGGTAGCAATATGAATGCAACATGGAAGCAATAAGAAAACAACATGGAAGCAATATGAATGCAATATGGCAGCTCTGGGAGATGTGTAACAAGCATATAAACAAGAGGTGCTGAAAGATTCCAAAAAAAGGGCAATATCAAGAAGGTAAAACAGAAAATGGAGGTATTTTATGGAGCGAGCTAATGAATTATAAACGGGACAGACAGCGCAGACTAAACCTGAATGTTCCTACACCCTGATCTGTGCTTCTAAAGGGATAACTGCCAGCCTGCGTAGCTAATCACCAGCTATTATGCTGATGGTATACATAAAAGCGGACAACACCCAAAATAATGGCTGTGGGACTAGATAATCATGAAAGGCTACACTCACAACAACAAATACTTATTTGGACATAAAACCGAGCAATTACAACAGCCTAACATGACCCCAAAATGGTAACGATGCTAAATATGCACATACCAATCACATAACACACATCAATCATTTAATATGTATTTCCTTTTTTGATATGAATCATAAGTTAGAAGGATTTTATTGCAATGTTTGCTTGATAGAAGTATGCCAAAAGCCTCGAGCTGAACTGAATACTGATGCTTGCTTCTGACATACTGCAAAAAATTTGGAATTTTCTTATAAATTGCATTTATGTTCATTTTTTACGTACACTGGAAACTCATTATAATGCTGTTTTCTTAAATATGAATATATACCATGTTGCATATTATGTTAAGTTATATATCTTATGTTATGCTATGTTACATTATATAAAATTACAGTTAAGTAAACTTATATTTATTCCCAATGAACATGAGTATCGAATATGCATAATACAAGAGCTGCATACACATACATACTTACATTACGCAGGCAACATACATCCAAGTTTAAATACACACTTAAACACCTCTGTTTGTAGAAATACACGCATATATGCAGCCATCAGTACAGCCTAACGAGAGACAAACCTATTGTCAGAAGCATCTTGCTACAGCGCATAAATCAATGGCCACTAAACATGCAATAGACTGCAGAGCACGAAGCTCCGCCAGCCGGGTGCGCCAAACAGCGTCGATGACTTCAATCCCGGCTTAGAAGATCGCCTTGGCCACGGCGGGGCTGCGGGGCTGCGGGCCGGCGCTTGGACACGAACAGACTGGATGGGGACAGCCCAGAAATGTATCCATGGAGACAATAATAATGATGCATTAAGGAAGGTGCAGTCTTGAACGTTCGGCCCATCAGTCACTACGGATTACAGCCCGAAATCGGAGCATAGTGGAATTTAAGCAAAGCAAAGCTTGCTTATGATGCAACACCATGTTAAAAACGAAATCATTTCAAAAAATATCGCGATCATCAAAATAGTATAAAGCAATTTGTCTGCTCTTTAAAGTGTTTAAGGTAAGATACGGTAATGTAATCAATCACTCTCTACATGCATCTTTCTACATTAGTCCTCAGTGGCATGGCTCTTCAGTTTAAACACATTTCGACTAAAGTGCAAATATGACAGCAGCTATCCATCAACTAGTCAGTTTCCTTATGGGCCACATCAGTGGCAGTGCAAGGTTCTCCAACTAGGGAGAGCCAAGGGGGCCAGAAGTTTCCAAGAGACAAACAGCAATCGCAGCTCCTGACCAATGCCGATAGAGTATTAGAATGTGAAGAAATACATGCATGGCGACACAGCACATAATTTTAGATAAGTACCTGGGTCAAGGGTTCCATTTGGATGGTCAAACCCCCAGGCCTCCCCTACAGAGCAGCCTCTGGGTTACACAGCTTGATGACAGGTTGTCAATTTCACATCATGCACCAGGAAATGAATCCCACATGTAGAGGTAAAAGACAAGTTTGTATTCCAATCTGCCACTGTGCCAATAAGGCAGTCAATATATATTCACTAGCAAAAATTATCCAGTAATAAAGTCAAACCAATGTCCTCTATAGCATAAGACAGTTTTGTTAGCATAAACAGCCACATTACTTGTTGGCTTTGAGCCAACATTCTGCTTCTGGTTCACATTAAGCACAGTGTGTATCGTAATCATCATTGTAATTGCACATTTATACAGTGCCTCTTCAAGAAAACTACTCAGACGTGCTCCTGACCAGATGCATTGGTTTTTAAGTGCCGAAACGCAACATACATGTCATTAAACATGTCTCATAAAGTATGTCACTAAGTATCTCTGAAGCACCTCTTAAGAATATCTCAGAAGTCTAAACAATGCTCAAGTTCATTGGTAAGAACAACAAGTTCAGAGGAGAGAACAAGCAGTTCGTTGGTCTGTATTAATTCATGTTGTCACATAAACTGTCTATCAGCATTCTAGGCACATTAGTGCCTGAGCAATTCTAGTATGTATTAAACTCCCAAGAGTAATGTCTCTGAACAGCAGACTCCAGCATGGCAAGACACGAATCACTGTTTGGAAACTCTGAACTTTGCAGTCATACACATTTGTCAGCCACACATAAATCACTGGAAAGATAACCAGGAGGTGGAATCTCAATGAATGTCAGAGTCAACAAAAGACAAAGAAGACAAAGCAAACAGCTTAAAAACAAATCATTCATCAAGATTGCGGAAGAAGTACTCATAAAAAATTACCTCTAAAAAATCTAGTGGTTAGCATGCTGGATTGTCAGCTGAGTCTGGGAGTGCAGATTCTTGCCAGGGCAAAAAGTTGTTTCTAAATTTCAGCTCCATTTCTGCACCCCCTAGCAAACTCAAACTTTAAAATGAGTACGCGGACTGTATATCGTCAGTGGGACTCTCAGGCGCAAGGACGAGGGCTTGCCACCCGCCCTTACATGCCCAAACTAAGAAAAATGCAGACGCTAACACCCGTGCCTGCCTCTTGGGCTTAGCTTAAAGAATTGCATGCTCTTCTTCTTTCCCACTGGTTAATTAGTATTCTTTCAACCTCTTTCTTTTAAAATATCTGATCTACAAATGTCATTCTCAACTACAAACCAATTTCTTGATTTCTCGGGCCGCGATCGGAGGTCGTCAAAGCAAACAGTTTCTTCGGCCGCGAATCTCAAGCATCGCGTTGTTTCACCGAGTAAATCAATGAAATATTATCAAGAGAATGACGGAAATACTGTAAAGCACTCGAATTCTTCATAATTACATTCAACTGAAATAGTAAATCAACCGAATAATCTCACAAATGAAACAAAATCGCGAAAATACACAATAACAACAACACAGACTCCACCAATAGAAGACACTCACACGGCGGCTGCTAAACATAGATGATATTTAGGTAGATTCATGTTCAATGACGCAGTGACGAAATAAATCGAATAAGCCAGGGCCCTCTAGCTAGGCGGAATGAGGTATAAATCGCCGTTGTTATGACTATCTAAATGTAATGTAAATCGCCGAAATGAATCAAGGACGAGAAAGAAAAAACAGGAAGAAGAACGATTAAATCGAAGGGTGAGCAAATACTTTCAATAACCGCAGCTGCTGAAGGACAAGACAATCACAAAGTTAGACTGTAATCGTAATCGTAATTCCGAGATTTCTACAGCGTCCAACGAAAGCAGCGCCGCGGGGACCAGCCTTTTCACAGGCGCTCAGTCAAAATAAAATCGATAGGCAAAAGGGTTCGGCTCCACGTCAAGATCCAAAAGTCAGACGGAGAGACAGCGTGGCAGCTACGAGTGGTGGTGTTTGGAGTTGGAGAGGAGAGAGAGACAGATAAGAGGAAGAAGGGGTGTCAGAGTACGATCTGTGAAAGAGGAATGATTTGAGCTTTGAGTGAAAGGCCGAAGCAGAAATTGCAAGCGATGGAGCATCAATGAGTTGTTATGATGGGTCTGAAAACTGTAAACGAATATCCTGGAGTGTCAGCTCGAAGATCTTTTGTGTAAATGCACATGCAACTATAGAAGTAGTTCCAATGTTTAACGACATCTTATGGCATCAGAGGCCTTTGACGTCGACTGGAAAAATATTTGTACGGTTTTTACTGTTAAGTTCAAGAAGTAGGGTCTTGCATCCTAAACATTCGACTGCCAGATGACACCAACCGTCTTTTCTGACAAATCCGATGACCATGAAAGAATCGTCAATGTTGTGTTAATCTGTAAAATGTCTGGTGCCCTCCCTACGCAGAAGGTAAACATAGTATGCGCGTCTTGAAATTGAAATTTTAAAGTGTTTTACTGTAGAACTTGTAAAACTCAGAATTTTGGATATCCGGAATGCTTAATCGTACAGTTATACAAGAAACAACGAAATCCGACGTCAGGCGTGATTGTATGGTGCTGACTAAATTTTAAAATCATTGAATCAGCGGCTTGTTTCCCGTCATCTGCAGTCCATCCATCGTCTTGCAACGATGACGAAACGCGGTGTTGGTGACACTTGGTGCAAGAGGTTTGTTCGTATATGTCTTGCTATTCAGTGTTAATGTGGAAAAATTAGACTGAAACGTTATACAGTCTAACCCCCACTTTGTATGATACAGAAAACAAAAAATGCTTTGAAATTCATAATCTGTTTGCGTGTATTTTAATAGTAAATGGAATAATTATTCTGTGAGATGGTATTTGTGTTGTTTTGGCAAGGATAGTTTTTAACTTGCAAAACTACGTATTTATTTACCTTCACTTCCTAACGGACGTGGAAACTGTCAGTTGAATCAGAGTTGATGCTTCAGATTCGGTCGCTTTACGCTTTTAAAGCCACGTTCGATAGAGGCACAAGTGCGTCAGCTTCTTGAAACGCCGTTCTGTTTTGGCAGGGAAGTGAACCTTCCGCCTCTGGGTTGACAAAACCAAGATAGATATGTAGGAATAAGATGATTAAAGGAGGTTTAAAAGGTAACATATGAATATGCAGATAAGGCATGCGAACAATTAGCCTCAAGATAATTGCTATGCTGAAGGAACTTGTAAAAATGTGTAGTCATTTGCCAGATAATTCGTCTGTGCAGTTCACAGATAAATCAACTGTTCCAAAAGGATCTTAAGGCAACAGTGGGAGTCGGAGCTAAGCATGTGAACAAGCCATCTGAAATGCGATCGTTTCCTGCTCTTGTGTTTTCGTATACCCATTACTTCCTGAACAGTGCTGCCAGAATTACAGTCTACGCAAGACGTAATATAGTGTTGACTTTTTACGTTACTTATTAGACCTGTTTTTTCATAGACCAAAACAAAAATTGTTTTACATCCTGAATAATTGTTCCTGCTGATTCGTATGTAAAGAATTGTGTTATTCTAAATTTCTAAGTCATGGTTAGTGTTTTCATGTGTTCTGTATTGTCAGATGTAAGCATTTGCCTTGCGTTATTAATTCTGACTTACTTATTATCCTTTGCCTTGTCTCTCGTAAGTTCTTTGGAGCGCAGCGCTCTGGTGGGTTCTTAAATTGTTGTCTGCTTTCGGTCCTTTTGAAGAATCTTTTGCTGTAATGTTCATCATTGCTTATCTATTATCTACTCACTGTTAAAATTTTCTGCTTACTCTCTAGCTCTAGTATCAGCATTTGATTTTGTACATCATCCATTTATTATATATTATTGAACTCTTGTGCATGCCGACATTTTGACATGTGAACTTAGCACTGTGGAGATCTTGTGATTACAATTTAAAGCACCCTTGAAGTAGCTTGCTACTGATGATGCTGTATAAATTGTCATAATTATAATTACAATTACATTACATGTGTATTTTCAGGCAGAAATTTTCTGTATGAACTTTGAACTGTAGGTTGATTTTTGTCTGTACAAAATGTTTTATGCAACAGGTTTCACTGTCTTTACTCAAACACATCACTGGTTCTTTGATATTGCATCTTCTACTGGCAGGATGGTAGATATTATAGACGACGTACTAAATTGGGTCATGAATTCTCCTGAAGTTTCTGAAAGCAACAGGATTATGGATGGCAAAGATCTGTTTGGAAAGCTTAAAAGGTAGGATCACCTGTTTGTTTGACATTGGCTGAGAAGCTAAAGTGACTGCGGTAAGAACGGTAAGAACGGTAAGAGCCGCCAGGGTCAAAGTGGAAGTGACAAGGAGAAAAAAGTTGGTGTGGGAGGTTGTGTTGTTTGCCAAAATGCTGAACATGGGAGTTAGAATTTCTTGCTTAGGATGTTAGGTATGGGAGTTAGAATCATGTGCTCAGGATGCTAACCATGTGAGTTAGAATTGTTTGCTCTACAGTAACGATTTTTTTGTATTTATTAGACATTTACATCACTGTGGCCAATATGGTAACTGATTTTGATTACAATTACATAAGCTCGTAGTTCTATAAAATTTCTTAATGCTAGAATGGTGTTGAGCAAAAAACTAATATGGCATCCTGCGAATGCAAGGAACATCACATGGCACCTACTAAGAAGATCTATAACGCACTCCTTGCTAACCTAAATATGTTAGAAACCAAGAGAACAAGTGCATTAGTAAGCAAATGATGCTTTAAGAACTGGAAGTCTCCACTGATGAGCTCCCTACATGCACATAGAACCCAACCAATGAAGTCCCTTGCAAACTTCACAGTTGATACAATGTTCTGAGCTCTTGGTCGTCTTTGCGTTTAGGTTGGAAAACGATGACAACCAAATGAAGAAATAACATCTTGGGTCGAACTGGTTGATTTATCGGTCAAAATCATTGACAGTAATTGGCATTTCGCTGTCCGTTGCATCTCAGCAGAGCAGCAGCGGGGTCTCAGGCGGCTGGTCCAATGCGTTGGAATTCACTGCCCCGTTCTATTCGTTCTGTCAGTTCTGTGATGTCATTCAGTTCTAAACTTAAGATCCATCCGTTCCAACTTGCTTATCTATCATAGCCTGACGTCTGGTTTCTGTGACATCAGCTACATTGGTTAAAGCATACATCAAGGTGCCTTTGGTCATGAGGTTGCCGGTTTACATACCATCGTGGCTGCCAGAGATTTTAATCTTGGGCTAGCATGGTCTGTACACAGGGACCTTAAATGGAATGGCACCCATTCAATTGGCACCATGTGCCAACTTCCTTGTATATGTATATAGATTCATTAATATGGTCTATATACATTTATACTTGATGTTCACTATATAAAGTGACTTTGAGACTGAAAAATTTACTGGTATCCTCAACTTTATGTCATTATGGCATTTCTTACACCAAAACTGAGATCTTTAGGCTCAAAAGTCGATGGCGAAAAGGTCCTCAAGTTTCTGAGTGGGGGGGGGGGCATTGCACTCCTGTACTAATAGCAATGAGTGTATTTAAGGAAGTAACTAATGATAGGACAGAGGAATATTTACAAAACCAAGATAAATATGTAGGAATAAGATGTTTAAAGGTTTTTAAAAGGTAATATATAAATGTGCAGATGAATGTAGGGACAAAGCTTACATGGTCTACATCTATATGGGGCACAGTAGCCAGTTGGTTAGAGTACTCGGCTTATAATGTGGAGAGTATGAGTTCAATCCTCCTCTGAGATGGTTACTGTGTAGGGACCTCGAGCAAGTCCTTCAGCACCATCAGTTAATGTTTAGTTATTAATTAGTGATGCTTAATAAATGCAGAAATAATAATAATAATAATATACTTTGACAACTTTTATAAATATATTCTCCAGGTTATGAAACTTTTGTCAATTTAGCCCATGGAAAATGGTTTGTTATAGCATCAGAAGAACTGCAGAATTCTGCCTGTGCGGTGATTGTCGAGTGAGTATGTCGGTTGTGATAGAAATTGTGCTGGCTGGTTTTGTGGCTAGCTTTGTTTACGTGTATGCGTTCACGTGGCTTATTAGCTTTCAGGATATTATCAGGCATTGAAAAATCGTGGATCGTAAGCATTGAACATACCAGGATCTTGGCCGTATCATCCTGTTGGGCATTTTATTCTCATTATGCAAGTGTTTGTTTTGGATTGAGTTGCTGTTGTAATAGTTTGTATGCTTTCTTAGTTCTTATTCTGGAAATTTTTGTGCACAAGATTAGGAAACGTCTGGAATTTGATTTATGAATTAAGGCGCTGGGCTGTTACGGAGTCTTGTAGAAATCTGGACTTCTATAGATCAGATGCGCAGAAAACATTACAACCTGTGTTAGAGGATTGGAATTGCAACGCTGGAGATGGATTTTAAAATTCTGATACATCTAGAGTAATAAGTTCGTCAGAGTAGAGAAACATTTGAATCTGTCTGAATGTGAAGAAAGAATTTTAAAATCACAAATTGGTGAATTACAGTTTGGAGCAGGAAGTGTGGTTCACCTGGATTCCAGAGTTCAATAAGCAGAAGTGCAGTTTCTACTGTCATTGACTAGTTAGTCAGTTTGGTCTTGTTACCTCACTATTAATTGAAATTGTGACTTACCATTGCCTTGATGTGGTAACTTGATTGGTGCTGATTTAGTAACTTTATCAACACTGAATCGTTGACTGCACTAAGCTTTGTTTAGTGGTGCCTCTAATCAGCCTTGGTCTCTTCCAGTTTGCGGTTGGGCTTTTGTTATCTCAAGTGCTGAGATATATGGACATCACTGACTTAATGGAGAATTTACTTGCTTTTAATTCCACAACTAAACAAGACTCAGAATCGGGATTCATCAGAATTTTTGAATGCATGAAGCCTTGATTCATTTGATTCTATGAGGATTTAGGCTCACTCACTTTTTAGCCTCACATCTGGTTTCTCTGACTTATTGGATTTTGACCAGGCTTCCTCTACGGATTATGATTTTGGCTACGATTTCACTTGTGGAGACCAGCAACTGATGCTTTATGCGTTTTGATAACAGCACTTTTGAAGTGATTAGATTGGATTAGATTTAAGATCTGGTTGAACTTTCATTTTGGGCGTTTCCAGCTCAGGGTGTTCTTTCTAAATGGCTTCGAACAGAGCACACAAGAATGAAAACGGTGTTGTCCCAATGCGCCCACCGGTTATTAAGCTGAAAGCAATTGATAGCCACAATCGGAGTTCTCTTCTTCAGAGAAGAAGTCGGAAAAGTCTCCAGACATCTGAACCACTTAGAATTCCCAGTCAATTCAGGTAACGTTACAATCTCCATTCCACTAAATGCACCCAAGCCGACTCATCTCGGCTATAAAAGTAGTACATTAAATGTTGGTGAAAAGATTAGATGGCAAGGGATGGGATGTATGCCGAGGCTAAGCAAATGAAGGTGCCAGCATTACAACTCAGAGGTTGGGTTAAGGGTATGGTCTTCTTTTAATGTCTGAATATTAATGTATGAACTCGTATGTTTATGTGTTACATGTAGTTCTTTTCTAATTTATTTTTTATGTTAACAGTTACATTTAATTTGGTTGTAGTAATTCTGATTTTATTGAAGCACATTTTTCTAATTAATTCATTCATTCATTCATTCAGTACGGTGAATGAGTCAAATACAGTATGCTACACAGGACAGTTTTGTACAGTTGAGCTTCCCAACGTGTTGTATGAGCACAAAGTGATTTTTAGTTGACAGTAATGATTTGAAGACTAACAAGTTTGTGCAAAAGATTAGGGGAAAATTAATACTCTATGGAAGATAGGCAGAACCAGCAAGGTGGAGGTTGACAACATAGGGCACCCAGCATATAAGACAACTACTCATTCATCTGATTGGCTTTATAAGTGAGTAAGTAAGTAAGTAGACTTTATTTTCATCTGGCATGTGCATTATGTGTCTAGAATGATTACACATATCTCTTCTTCAGTGTTCTGCCCTTAGGTAGGTGCAAGAATCTAATGACGCCACTCTTCTCTGTTCTGTATCCTCTCCTTGACTTCTTTGTAGCCCCGTCTTCTTCCTTTATCCTTCGTCCAGTCCAACAGCATATTCCTGGGTCTTCCTGGAACTTTCCTTCCCTCAATTCTTCCTTCAGTCACTGTCACCAGGAGAGAATTTCTGCATATTATGTAACCAATCCGGTCCATTTGTCTCCTTCTTATTGTATTGACCAGTGGCCTTTCTTCCTGTATCAAGTGCAATGCCTCCTTGTTTGTTTTATAATTCTTCCAGCTGATTTTGGCCAGTCTTCTCAGTATCCACATATCAGATGCCTTGAGTTTTTCAGTTTCATTTCATACATAATAAAAAAGATTATGACATTAGGAAAGATAACAGACGGGTGTGCAAAACTAAACATGACTAAAGATCATCAATTCACAAAACCACTTTTGAACTGTTAAAATCTAACAGTGGGTGTCGTTAGAGAGTGTTCTGTCTTGTGAAGATGTGCTACGTGAATACGGTACAGTACATTGAATCGTGACAGATGCTAGCAGCGAACATCCTGTTTGTGCTAATGGATCTGCTAATGTGCTAATGTGCTAATCCAACAAACTATTATCCAGATGTCCCGTGGGTCGAATCTGGGTAACAACCCCGCATCTGACAAACCTCCAGAATACTTATGAATCAAGTGACGAATTTGAGACAGTTAAACTGGTCCATGTGCTCGACTGCGTATATTTTATTAAGTTTTAGTAAGCCATAAACGGATATTAGATGTGGAACTGCCAATTATAGACTCTTTGCCAATATAAATTAATTATATGAAATTGTATGAGAAAGGCTTTATGGCTGATATGCGGGGGTGTTTCACCACTCCTCAAACTGATATTTCCACCAGATAATATGTTTGTTAAATGAGTAAGCTGTGTGCTGCTATAGCAGAAAGTTTGTTCCGTGAACCACTGGCAGCTCCAGCTGTTGAAAAGGGGATCAGGTTTCCAATGGTTGATGTGTGATCAGATTAGAAATTTTTAATCTCTTTTTCGGCCCTTTTTTGAGGACCCAAGACTACTTTTAGGTTGCAAAAATTCTGAGGACCCTGTTTAGTTGTTCATCTTTTTTGGGAGACTTTTTAGTCTAGATTTCCCAGCCTTCTCTGCAGTTTGACTTTGCACTGGCTTTCATGTCTCGTTGCCTTTTTCTGTTTCACTCACTTTTCTTGACATTTTCTCCACTTCTGTTCGGTTTTCTGCATGTTACGTTTGCTTCCACAATATTCTCTTGGCGTTTCTTACTTCACAGATCCTGTGGGCAGCCGTGCAAACCTTGCTTTGAAATTGTTTTTGGGTAGGTGGTGGGGGCCTGTGAATAAGCTGGTTTCTGCAACTTACCTTTCGATGGGCGCTGTAGCAATCTCAAGATTACGATATATGTGGTGTGCCCTTTAAATCAAATGGGGGCCGTGGCTGGATTCCACACTTATTGTAAAGATACTAAGTGAATGTTTAAATTGTGTTCACTGGGTATTTCGATGTCCACTGATGTTAAATTCATAATGTACAATCCTCTACATTTGGCAACAATATTCTGTTTGTTGTTCAGTTTTGTTGTTCAGTTTTGTTGTTGTCCTGCAAAAGTCCAGTCACTAGTGGTTAGCGTGCTGCACGGTGAACCAAAAGGTCAGAGGTTCAAATCCATGCCAGGGCAAAACTTTGTTTTGAGATTTCAGCTTCACTGGCGGCCCCTATCCAACTCAGCTGTAATGAATACACTGACTGTCACTGGCGATGAAGAAGTGGGCTGGCCACCCGCCCTCATGTGCTGAGGCTGAGAAAAATGAAGACGCTAATACTTCATACCTGTGGCTGCCTTGCCTTGTGAGACTAGCTTAAGGGATTCTTCTTCTCTTTGTTGTTCTGCAAACCCATTCAGCTTTAGGTTAAGAGCGAGTCCAGTAAGAAGTGTGGATTGGATCCTAATAAAGATAGAGATAACACACCTTTTTTACACGCCTCTATGGAAACTCCTCATAAGTGTGGTCCCGAGGTCAAAGAATCACCAAGCATAGGAGCAATGCAAAGATAGAAAGCTTTTTTCACCTGTCAGATTGTATTGTTACTTTTTTCCCAACTGATAATTGTAATTGTAATTTGAGATTTATTAAGCGCCTCTTAGAGGATAAACTCAACAAAAGTGCTTCCGACCCGAAAAAGTAAAATCACTGTTAAACAGTACAGTCTTCGGGCGACTGCAGAACACTGAGAGGGGGAGAGAAAGGGGCTCAAGTCGCAATTTTTGAGGGAGACGATTCCAGCAAGTGGGACCAACATAGGCAAAGCTTCTGGACTGGATGGCGGGCTGAGTGGGCGCCAGGTAGTGTGCACTAACCCGACCCAGTGTATCTTAACTTCACTGCCTGCCAGCATCGTATCAACAAAACCAAATGGCTACCAGTTAACTGTGATAAATTCACGCCAACAGCTTAATACTTAACTGTTGAACTTTCTGCATTGTCACTGTTTCTGTGTTGAACAGCAGTGGCCAATCAGAAGCTGACGTGAGATTCTGCGCTCAATGCCAACAAAGATTTCAACCCGAGGAGCAGATGATCCAGCAGAACGGCCAGTTCTGGCATGGCGGCTGCTTTGTGTAAGTGATGACTTAAATCTTTGTGTTGGTCACAGTAGCCGATTGTGTGGGACAGTGGTAGCCGATTTGTGGGTCACGGTAGATGATTGTGTGGGTCACAGCAGCCGATTGTGTGGGTCACAGTAGCCGATTATGTGGGTCATAGTAGCCAGTTGTGTGGGGCGTAGTAGCCAGTTGTGTGGGTCACAGTAGCTGATTGTGTGGGGCATAGTAGTCGAATGTGTGGGGCACAGAAGCCGATTGTGTGGGGCACAGTAGCCGATTGTGTGGGTCATGGTAGCGGATTGTGTGGGACACGGTATCTGACTGGATAGAGCACTCGGCTTGTAACGTGGGGAGTACGATTTCAGGCCTCCCATGAGATGGTTATTGTTTAGGGACCTTGAGCAAATGGCTGACCCCTCCTCTGGGAGGAATTAATTCCAGCCAGAAGGAGAGGGAGAGCAAGTCCTTTACTCACAATTGCTCTGTGCCAGCGATTGATTTTAAGCCAGTAGATAGTGGTGCCTAATAAATGCAGAAATAATAATATTAAATGTCTAGATACATATAGATACGTGCATATAGATTCGTGCATACATACGTAGATACACATACATACGTACTTACATACATACATGTAGATACATACATATTACAGATACAAACGTATATACTTTGCATACATATGTGAGCATTTTACCGGTCATCAATCACTCCTGTGTATATGATGCCAAATTCTCCCATATTACTATCTTTGGGCAAAGTTTTGAATTTTGTAGATGTACCTACATTTTCCAATCACTTGGCCAAATTTTCTCTTACATTTGTAGATGTGCTCAGTGCTTCCAACCATTCCCAGATGGCACTTTCTATGAGGTATTTTTTGCTTACTGATTTATTTTATGAATGTTTAATTACAGCATATTGATGTGGTAAACGTCTGCTTTTGGTGGCACAGAGTTACGTTTTTAAAAGTGATTCTTGGGTTCCTTTTTTACTGAATGGTTGTCCTAATTTTGGTGTTATTTATTCTCATATCAGTTTCTTACTTGGTTTTTGAAGCGGCATTTTACATTTTTACTTTTACATATTTTTTAATTTAATTTTTACATTTTGATAAGTGATAAGGATGCAACAATGTTGTTGTTGACTTTTTTATACCTACAGATGATTATGGATGTCTCAATTTGAAGTTGTTCTGACACAGATGGAATGCTTTCGTAACTACTTAAAACCCATCATATACTATAGTATATGTTCTGTTAATACCACAAGCATAAAACTGTTGAACTGAATGTTTTTAGCTGTTTAGTCTAACCATTTCATTAGGTGGTACTGCCTACATAAAACCTGCCATCTTAGTTTCAGATTTGATCTTACGTCTGCTCTTAATATTTTGCCAAAGAGTGGCATATGAATTTTTGTGCACTCGAGGCTGTTCTTTAGTTTAAAAAATCTGTTGGAAATAACATATTTCATGTTATTGTGGGACACGGTGGTGTAGTGATATGGTTGGTGCCTCGTAACCGTAGGGTCACGGGTTCAAATCTGCCTCAAACCACTGCATAGCGACCTTGGACAAGTTGTTCACCCACAATTGTCTGTGAGGAAGGCAACAGGAAACCACCTCACTCATCTCATCCCATCCCCTGGTGGCATGAAGCCAATGGGCCTGCCTTTGGGCAGAGAACTCATCATCATGTTGTTTTTGTGTTCTCCAAGCAGCCATGTGGGCCCACATCTGGCCCGCACTTTGTCCGGGGTAGCAAATCATGGTCAACAATGGGCCCAGTGTCGGTCATATAAACACAGGGAGTCACAGGGTGTGATTTGTGGCTGGAATCAGTGGAAGATGTGAAAAACCTGTTGGCAAGAGTGAAATACTTTCCACTGGAGATTATCTAATCGAGTGGTGGGGCGTTTCTGCACTCCGACCACAAATCACACTATGCTCACGCAAATCATCTTACAATTTGTGATATTAACAGCATCTGCCATTCGCCTATGGCGTGTTAGCAAATGTCTCACTTACTTACTTTGCCATTTATTTAACCAATCAACTAAATTCAGACTTTCAAAATTGTCTAAAATTTCTCAACTTATACCAGAGCATTTACTGTGTCTTGCAAAGGCCGGGTAAAAGAATTGATATTTAAGAGTTTAATTTGAGTGTTGTTATATGGTTTTTAATATTTAGAAGGGTGTGCTATTTTTGTATAGACCGTTGGATCCAAATATTGCTACAAATTATCTCCAATTATCAGAGCAATTGCTGTAATTCTTTTAGGCAAAGTTAACCCAGTTGCATGGAAACAGCATGAGGGGTTAATGGCGGCAGGGGGAGCCACAACAAGGGTTGGTGATTGTACAGTAAAACAACCATGTTTCATATGTGCTTGTTTTATTTCAATTATAGTTTGAAGGCCGCAGATATTGTGACAGCGACTTCAAAATTTTGTTCGCTCCTGCCTGTGGAAAATGCAGTAAGTGCCCTTTTGTCGATGCTCTTCAATTACTTCTCAGCTAAAGCACTGGCATAGTTGAGAATGATGGGGCCAGGATTACCACGGTTGAGGGTGTTGTAATGGAATTGTTTTGACAACTTTTTCAGTCCTCATAACTTTTGAAGCCAGTTTCAAGGCACTTTATTTCCAATGTATATTGTTGGGCATCTGTCTTTTGCAGCCAGTTCGGCTGCGTTTCTTTCTGCTTAGAAAACAATAGAAAATGGAATAGCTATATTGATCACTGGAAGGACATTCAGCTTACAATTTGTGAAGTTATAGTAGTCTTTGGTAGTTCATAGAATAGACTACTGGTATTGTGAATAGACCATATAAATGAGCGTTGATGAGTTCATCTTGAAGAGGTGCTATACAAATTTCAAATTACGGTTACAATAACATCAAATATTTTTAAAATAAATATATTAAACCTGTTGTCTTTTTTCCTCAGACGTACCAAAGACTATCCATCAACAATACCAGTAGCTTAGTCTTTGAGTTACCAAAGACTAATAATACTTCACAAATTGTTTTCAGAAATTAGTTTTGAAATTGGTTTGGTTTTATTTTATTAAATTCTAATCTAATCTGATGACTTCTATAACAACACTATTTTTCTAATCTCTCTCTCTTAAGATCAGGTGTGTGACAGTGATGAGGTTCGAACAAGATGTCTTCATTTCGTCCTGTCTCTGATTTTGTTAAAAGCAGTTCTCATATCCATTTTTAGATCTTCTTTCACATTTTCCTTCCATGACTTTGTCTTCTCAACTCCACGTTCCCTCCACGTGGCTGTAAAGTGACTATTTTTATATAAAAAATTTGGCATAGTAATAAGAATACTTCTGAGATTCGCTCACCTCAAAGGTAATTCGTGCAAATGCAGGAGGTATGTATTTAATAGCATCAGAGATGGTTTCTTCAGACAGAGGAAATGGCATTTCCTGGCAAACCAGCTGAAGTTGTTTGCTTTGAAGCAGAATGAATTTCCTACTGTAATTGTGTTTACGTTACAGAGGAGTTTGTCGTTGGTCGTGTGATTAAGGCAATGGGTGCCAGCTGGCATCCAGAGTGCTTCGTCTGTCAGTCATGTGACACTCAGCTGTCTGATGCGGGATTCGTCAAAAAGGCCGGAAGGTAAGCCAGTCTGCAGTCTTCCGATGTCCTAATCTAGCATGCTGGACTGTCAGCCAAGAGTTCGTAGGTTCAAATTCCCACCAGTGTAGGATAATAGGATAATTATTAAGCTTTCTATTCCAAAAGCATCCTCAAGTGAACTCGGCTATAAATGAGTACATCAGAATGTGAGGTAACTCATCTGTTGTTTGCCCCTTTGGATTAGGTTAAAGAGCATAATTTGCTTTTTCATGTAAAACCTTTTGTACCAGATATATGTATATATGTATGGATGTATGTCTGTGTATATGTGTGCATGTATGTATATATGTATGTATGTATGTTTGTGTATATGTGTGCATGTATGTATATATGTATGTTTGTGTATATGTGTGCATGTATGTATATATGTATGTATGTATGTTTGTGTATATGTGTGCATGTATGTATACATGTATGAATGTATGTTTGTGTATATGTGTGCGTGTATGTATATATGTATGAATGTATGTTTGTGTATATGTGTGCATGTATGTATATATGTATGTATGTATGTTTGTGTATATGTGTGTATGTATATATATATGTATGTTTGTATGTTTGTGTATATGTGTGCATGTATGTATACATGTATGAATGTATGTTTGTGTATATGTGTGCATGTTGTATATATGTATGTATGTATGTATGTATGCATATATGTATATATGCATGAAGACACTTATCATAGTGCCTGCACAGTAGTGCTTTGTGGAGTAGCCTTGTGAAAGTACTACATGCATGACTATCTGTCTAATTAATCTATAATGAATGATAATAATAGTGATAATGAATGTAATAAAATGTTTCAAATGTTAGGTGCCTTTTGTTTTCGGCATGCTTGGGTTGAAGTTGAATGTGCATTGTCCTTAATTTCTTGTAGGGCTCTCTGTCGCGATTGCAACGTCAAAGAAAAGGCTCATGGTCTGGGGAAATACGCGTGCTACAAGTGCCAGTAGGTTTTCCATTGCACTTCTAAAGGAAACATTTTGGCTGAATTCATATAGCACCTGTTCAAGATAGCTGAAAACCAAAACAGGGGCATTTGTTTTCTTTAGTGGAATAGGCAACAGATTTAATCAGTTAATTTAAAATGTACTTAATGTTATCGATCATATTTGAAATTATCGACTACAAAAAAACCCGGTTTGCCAACTTCCTATTGTCATTTAAATAACTTTTAAAGTCCCACGTGTTTTAGTTTGGCTTTTGCATGATTTTTGTGTTCCTCGTATTTGAGGGGTATGTGCTGGAGGAACTCTGTCGTGTTTTGATCCAAGTTTGGAATCTTTTGGTAAGGCTTTGCATGGGTGACTCTTCTCGTCATCTGAGCAACATTTAGTTAATGGATAAATGTTCTGTTCTTCATGGCATTTCACATCGTTAAGGCTAGCGCAGAAAGTGCCTCTGATAAGTTTCGCTTGAAAAGGCGCTACAAAATTTCTAATTACAATTGCAATTACTCCATCTTGGCCCCAGCGTACATTCTTATGCACCTAAGATTTACTGACTTTGATTTTGTAATAAAATGCCTTAAATAAAATAAATAAATGAATTTATTACATGATTCCTTCAGCAGTATTCTCAAAAGACAGACTCTTTGATATGCACTTACCGGTAATCGTTTGTAGCATTTAAAAAAAATTATTTTCAGTCATGGTCTGGAACTAGGCAAGATCAGATGGTCTTGCTGAGCTCTGGACCATACTTGGATGCCTGCACATAAAGTAGGCTTCCATTCATTATTAAACTGGTTTTAATGTCACAGCTCGGTAATTGAAGATGGGCCCCTGAAGTACAAAGGTGAAACTTACCATCCTTACCATTTCAACTGCAGTGAATGCAAGTGAGTATTGCTTGTCACTACAAGTAAGTGTAATTGCATATTTATATAGCAGCTCTTCAAGAAGACTACTCAGAACTACACGGACCATACATATATTTATTTTTTCTTCATTTTTGCATTTCCTTATTTCCTTTGTCATCATCAAAATTGCTATGCATGGGTTGAAAGCTTAGTCATCATCATCATCATAATCACTATGCATGTGCTGAAAGCTTCATCATCTTCATCATAATCACTCTGCATTGGTCTGAAAGCTTAATCATAATTGCTGTGCATAGGCTAAAAGGCCTGTAGGAAGTCTGTAGACCATGCGTGGGCTGAAAGACCCGTAGGAAGTCTGTAGACCATGCGTGGGCTGAAAGGCCCGTAGGAAGTCTGTAGACCATGCGTGGGCTGAAAGGCCCGTAGGAAGTCTGTAGACCATGCGTGGGCTGAAAGGCCCGTAAGAAGTCTGTAGACCATGCTTGGGCTGAAAGACCCGTAAGAAGTCTGTAAACCATGCGTGGGCCGAAAGGCGGTGAGTGTCGACTGCACATTTGATTGTTTCCTTTCACAATTATCAGTCTTGAGCTTTTATGTTGTAAAGCGATTCTCTGCAAGTTATTCCTGTTATTGTCGTGCTTTTCTTAATTACCAACATCACATTTTAATTACTGTAATTATTCGTTATTGTGTCCAAAATCTGATCAGTTGCAGTTTGATCTTCTGTTATCTTCAGCCTTTTAATCGTAATCGTAATTCCGAGATTTCTACAGCACCCAAGAAAAGCCGCGTCATGGGGACCAGCTTATTCACAGGCGCTCAGTCAGAACAAAATCGATAGGCAAAAGGGTTTGGTTCCAGGTCAAGATCCAAAAGTCAGGCAGAGAGACAATGTGGCAGCTAACAGTGGATGGTGTTTGGGATTGGAGCAGAGAGAGAGATAAGAGGAAGAAGGGGTGTCAGGATACTTCAGTGTTTGTGCTCTGCTTACCTACAGGTTCTTTGCTGCATACACCTTCAGCGCTACCTTTGGGAGGCATATCAAATACTGCCTTTTAACCACAGGATCTGTTAGTGATGTCATTTTCCATGGCTGAATTAAATTTGGGATCAGTGCCGTCACTATGTTATATCAGATTTTCATTTATACTGATGCACGTTCTAAGGAGGTTTCTGGTGTACTCGATTGCAGTGCTGAGTTGAATGAGAATGCCCGGGAAGTGAGTGGCAAATTGTTTTGTCTACGTTGCTTCGACCGCACAAAAGTCCCGATCTGTGCAGCCTGCAGGTAAATCTTACTTCTGTGATGACTTTATCAGGAGCTTAAGAAACAGAGCAGTTTTGTGTAACCCAAAATTAAGCTGATATTAGATGTAATGTAATGGCTTATAAATGTAATGCAGTCATACATTTATGTAGCACTTGAACCGAATCCTTTTCCCTATCGATTTTGTTTTGACTGAGCGCCTGTGAATAAGCTGGTTCCCGTGAATTAGCTTTTGTTGGGCGCTGTAGAATCTCGAGATTACGGTTATGGTTATCGAACTTCTATGCTTCTAATACAAAACCAGTGAGCCATACAGCAAGATGGCTTTTAACCTAGGGCAAAATTAACCCAGCCAGGCATGTTCGTTGGACCCAGGTAAGTGCAGAAGATATAATAATTTCTAAAAATTCATTGGACCCACTTCTGGCCCGCATTGTGCAACTGGTGGAAGCTGGTGGCTGGCTTTGAGCCCGGTGTAGGCCCATTGAACAGAGTTGTCAGTGAAAGGCAGAGGAAAACTAGGAGGCTGCTAGGTAACCGTTCCAAAGTGAAGAACCAACCACTGCACAGTAGAAATTGAAATTGGGGAACAAGAAATTTCCTCTGATGTCAGAACAAGGAGATTGCCTAGTTAGCTACATCGGTAAGCGCGTACGCCAAGGAAGCCTCTGTGCATGAGGATCCCCGGTTCGTGTCCCGGTCGTGGCTTATTTCAGAGATTTTAATCTCGGGCTAGCATGGAGACTTCAAATGAAGTGTAGCGGTGGTGAAGCATATCACCCAAGGCCATGCGATCGCTATAGGAAAACGTGTACAATATACAATTTAATATTTGCAATTTACAGCCTGAGTTGCTTAGCTCCATATCGTACAGTTTGTGCCCAACAGGAAACTGGTTTCCTGTTGTAGGGTACGTGACTAAACAACAACATGCAATAGGATACAAATCTTGGGCCTTAATCTTGAAAACAGATGTTGTTACTCAACCCAGATGCCTCCAAGGGTTAGGATGGTGGCAGTGGTTATGATAGTACTAATAATGATACATTTTGCCTGGGTAATGATGCTAATGATGATCTTTGATTTTAAATTTGTTACGTGTTATTAAGCTATGTTAATTTGTAATGAGTTACTTGTGCTGTGTATAATTTCAGACATCCAATTGAAGGCCGAACTGTTGACGCGCTTGGTAAGGCTTGGCACGTTGAGGTAAGCGCAGAAGATATAATCATTTCAAAAGATTGTTGCAGCTGCCATCTTTTTAAATGAATAGTGAAGTAGTTGGGGAGGTAAGTAAGTAACTAAGTAAACAAATAAGAAGATAAGTACATAAGTAAGTATGTAAGTCTGTAGTTAGGTTTTCCATCTGTCATATGTGCTTGTAATGTTAAGATTTCAACTGTGATGTCATTTTTCTACATACCATTTTACATGCATCGGTTAACTGTAGTCCTTAGGGACATGATGCTGAGGTTGAAGGGTCTTTTGGCTGAATCACAGACATGACTGTTTCAGAAATCATTTCCTAGTCAGGTGTGAAATGCCAGTCTCCTTTTAGACAACAAAGTGTTTTTGCACTTCAGGTTTTTTCTCACTGAACTTAAATCAAAAAGATAGCAAGGGGATAAAAATGCTGTAAAATTGACTTCAAATGTTTTTAACAGGAGTTTTTGTGAATTTTGTTTGGCAGCATTTTGTATGCGCTCTGTGCGAGAGGCCTTTCCATGGTAATCGCCATTACGAGAAGGATAACAAGGCTTACTGTGAACTACATTACTACCAGGTAATTGGCCCACTGCTGTAAAAAGAAACATAGCCCAGGGTATGTGTCTAGTTATTTATTTAGCGCCTTTTAGACTTCTCAGAGGTGGTAAAACATGGCATCTAAAGATCTGAAATGGTGCAGTTTCAGGTACTTCAGTGTGTGCGTGTAACCTAAGTGTCATCATGACGACATCATGGCGCCTGAAGACTGTACTGTTCAACAGTGATTTTACTTTTTCGGGTCGGAAGCACCTCTGTTGAGTTTATCCTCTAAGAGGTGCTTTATAAATCTAAAATTACAATTACAAAATTACAATTACAATTTGTCCTGGAGTTGAATCTCCCCAAGACATCTGTAGCTAACTAGTGTCTGCAGGCAATGCAATGGAAAATTTGTAGGACTGTACATTGCTCGCAACGTCTGCTTAACCAAACAAAAATAACAAAGTTTTAAGTTGAGAATGAAATGACGGAAGAGACTGAGCAGTAATAATAACTACGCATCCATAACTGCTCATTTATTTAGCACCATTTCAGAAATTCGGCAGAGGTGCTGTGGCCCAAAATGACAGCCGTGGCTACTAAAGCAAAGAAATCAAGAAAGCTAAGGCCAGCTGAGCCTTTTGCCAAGTTTTCTGTGGATAGGATTTGTAGTATCATGAACGATGTATTTAAATGGTTATTTAAATATTTTCTGTTTCAGCTTCTTGGAAATACTTGCTTTACGTGCAACATGGTGATTGTTGGAGATGGTAAGTTAACAATTCAGATCAAACTTGAAGAGTTAATGGCAACTGTTGGTGTTAGGCTGACTGGCCCATTGCTACATTGGTAAATGCATACGCCAAGGAGCCTCTGTGCAAAAGGATCCCCGGTTTGCGTCCCGATTGTGACTTATTTCAGAGATTTAAATCTTGGGATAGTGCGGTCCGTGCACGGGGACCTTAAATGGCATGGCACCCTTTCAAACGGGCAGCGGTGGTAAAGGATCTTACATGATAAATTCATTGCAAAATGAAAATGAAAGCAGGGTCGACGCCATACTGTAGCTGTATAAACCGGGTACATTTACATTTTACATTTTCTAATATGTTAATGTAAGAGACTTACAGGTAGTCTGTTGAGTATTGAGTCGTGTAACTGTGCAAAAACTAGAATGCAGGTAGGCAGCTGGGCTTTTAATTTGTACGTGTATTGTCGTCATCACTATCGTCAACTGCTGGATAAGTTCTAACTAATTTAAAATGTCTGTACAGTTTACAGAAGATATTTTCTTTATTGTGCTGATGTGCAAAGTAAAAAGACTCACAATCAGTGATAAATCAACTGATAATACTGATTGACTTAAATGAACCTGACAGCATCTTTGTGAGGTTCTTGGAAGGCACTGTATGTGTGTGTATATATATATATATATATATATATATATATATATATATATATATATATATATATATATATATATATATATATATATATATATATATATATATATATATATATATATATATATATATATATATATATATATATACATACATTGGGCCCACAGCTGGTCACCATATTGTGGGCCCGCTATGGGCCCAAGCAATGTGCTTGTCATGGTGGTTGTTTTCTGATTGTCTTTACTGATTGGTTGCTTTTTTTGATCCAGTGAGAAGGGCTTTTGACAAATCATGGTGCGTCAATCATTTTTCGTGTCCCTTCTGTGACCAGCAGATCGACAAAAAGTGAGATTTCCTTCTTCGACTCTTTTGCACTATTTTGAATAGTTTTTCACGATAGTCTTAACAGGGTGTGCATTGGTCTAGTAGCTGGACTATTGGCATCTCAAAAATTTTATCCAAATTAATCGTGTTAATAAGTGGTATTTGTCTTTTGTTTACAAAAATTTTATTTTAACATGAGTAATTTTTTAAAATAAAAAGTCAACATGTTGCATCTGAATGTAATGCCGACCAGATCTTATTTGGCTTAATTAAATCAGAATTTGTTAATGAAGTGTTTGATTTACTGCAGGACCAAGATCTTGGACTTCGACCATAGGCCAGTCTGCAAAAAATGCTACAAGAAGCTGCCTTCTGAGCTGAAAAAACGACTTGAGAAAGAGAGTAAACGACTCGAGAAAGAAAAGAAACAATCTCAGAAATAGTGTGAACAACCAAACAAGAAGAAGTAATCAAACATAAAAATAAAAGAATTTGAATATAAAGCCAGAAACATGAATAATGAATATATATATATATATATATATATATATATATATATATATATATATATATATATATATATATATATATATATATATATATATATATATATATATATATATATATTCTGTTGGGCAGCATTTTCTGTTTTTTTTTTTACGGCTGTAGTGTTTGTTTTAGTTGGTCTTTTCATACAATGGATATGGATTTAGTATCCAGTTTTTATAGATGGCTGCCATGGCCTTTGACGTCAACTTTACCTTACTTTACTTAGCTCTTCATAGTACTTGGTATCTTAACATATACAGATTTCTGCCATAATTTCTATTATTTGTAATGGTCAACCAAAGAACTTGGGGCATCCAAATCCTGTAAACATCACCCGTGGCTGGAACTACGGAATTTGAGGGATGTTGCCGGTAGAGGGATGAATTTTGAGTGGCTACTTTTCCACAAATTTTTTCCAGCTTACATGTCTGTTCAGTTTTTCAGTTTGTCTTTGGTTTGAAAAAATGTTATTTTAACATGAGTAATTTTTCAAAATAAAAAGTCCAACATAACGCATCATTTCTCTTCCACAGATCCTATCCTGACACCCCTTCTTCCTCTTATCTGCCTCTGCTCTCCAGCCCCAAACATCACCCACGGTAGCTGCCAGGCTCTCTCTCTGCCTGACTCTTGGATCTTGACCCGGAACCGAAGGCCTTTTGAGGTCAGCTTCTCCTTTCACTGCTGCACCACCAGCTGAATCATGGCCAGTTTGCTAAAATTGTCGATAGTATCAAGCTATATGCAATAAAGTGCACTGGCTTCCTGTCAAGGACAGTGCTTTCAAGTTACTTTATGCAGGCCTTGATACATAGTTGATGCAGCCCAGAGCATCTCGGGGAGCACTGCGTTGCTGTGTTATGCCAGCCAGGTTGAAGATCATTTCACTCTGAACCAGTGGTCATCTTTGGAACCTGCGTACACTAATGATGACTCCAAATCATGCTTTTTTGTGTTTTGAATCATCCTTCGGATACAGTTTTCCACTGAAAATCCAAACTTAACCGCCAGCGCCAGAAACAACTTAAGAAACATTCAACTTATTTGTCGCTTCTCTTTAGATCTGCTAGGTAGCCATGTTTCTGCAGTTTTGAGATTTTTTTAAAGATGTTATGTAAATATTGAACTACATGTATACAAACGTTTAAATCTTGCCAAGCTCTTGCTAATCTGTCTTGTAATGTGCAGATTATTCTTTATTACACTACACGACTATTGATCTCTGTAACATGAACTTCTATTCAAAATTATGCTTCTTGTCACTATCAACTGGACTTTACCAGATGCTGATTGGTTCAGAGCTCTTCTGTGCTGAGCATGCAGGTTTGATCTTCCTTAAGACTGTAACTCTTTTGAGACACCCAGTTGCTTAACTAATTAATTAATTAATTACCCTTTACAGCCTCGTTCATTGAGCCCACAGTGGGCCTTTATGGGGCCACCTGTGGCCAGCTATGGGCCCAGTGAACATGGTTTTCTTACTTTAGCTCCCGTAGTTGGAACCTTTATGTACTGTTGAAATATAGCGTTAATAAATGTAAAAGAAAAACTTATTTGTGTTTCTCTCTATTTTATTTGCTCAATTAATTCCACTATGTATACATTCCATACATAAAGTGTATACATTTTTAGTGCCTGAAGTTAATGATGCTGCACCATTCACTAGACTCCATTGAGTAGTAATCAGCATATTACATGTATTAAGAAGTATCTACTGTATCTGATTATCTGATTACAATTATCTGATCCATCATATGAACTCACCAACACTTCACCTCTTTCAGTTTCTACACTGGTCTTTCACTCAAGACTGAAAACATTTCTTTTCCAAAAATCTTATCCTGATTCTTCCTCTTCCCCTTATCTCTCTTGCTTCAATTTCAAACACCTTCCACCACAGCCGTCTGACTGCCTGACTCCTGGATCTTGACCTGGAACCAAACCCTTTTGCCTATCGATTTTGTTTTGACTAAGCGCCTGTGAATAAGCTGGTTCCCGCAACTTAGCTTTCGTTTTGCGTTGTAGAAATCTCGAGATTATGATTACAATTACTGTAAGCTGAAATAAATGATATCTTGAAAACATGCTTTGTTAATCTTTTTTACATTACGTAACAGTCTCGTATTCTTCAGGATGGATGTACAGTAACTGGCTATATTGTTAAAGCTACATCTCTGGCTCACTTGGTTCAGTTTTCCAAGTGTGGCATTTGATTATTCAGTCTAGTTGCGGCATAGTTGCCGAGCGATGGATGTCTAGTGCAATGGTACGGTCTTGATTACAGTACGGGTTTGATTACCAGGAGGACAGAGAACTCGGGATTTCCGACACCTCTATTCTAACACCCTTCAACTACAAATGAGTGCATTGGGTTCACACTCAATGAGAGGCGGGCTCCAAAAAAGAGAAATGGCTACCCAGCTGTGTAATAATCTGATGACATTCAATCACTGAAACTTCATAGGTTTGGCTACTGTTTCACAATGGCATAAACAACTGATTTTCTGTTCCATTTAACTCTAGACCTTTCAATTGTCAAGCCTTTTCCATCTGAATCAGATTTGCAAAATGGAAATTGTTGCAATAAATCAAACATTAAACCTTTTTTCATCTATAATCAAGAAAAGTAGCTTTGTTTTAATTTTTAACAGGTGTTACAATTTGCCTTGTTTAATTTTTAACAAACATTACAAATTTTCCTTATTTTGTTTTAATTTTTAACAAACATTACAAATTTGGATTCTTTGCTTTAGTGATGAGTTTATGTTAAGGGTTTGAGTTGGCAATAGTTTTTGACTGGTGGCATTGCTTTGACTTAGCAATCTGCATTTACAGCACTCTTAATTCAGCATGAGCTGGTCAGTTATAGTTTTATCATCTGTTAATCCTACATTCTGTGTCAAAATAAAAACAGGACAAAAGAAAATTAACAGAGTTTTATTTCTGAGTTTTAGCTGTTGGAATTTGATCTGGCTAATCAATAGCCTCAAGCTTGTTATTTATTTTATTACTAGCCTTTTCACATGATCCTTTCTGAGGAGCCATTATTATTAGAATTACCAATATGGCAACATTAACAAAAGAACATCTAGCTGACAAGTTTCTCATAATACCCATCACAAAAAGGGGGCAAAGTCTGGACTTGAATAATACACTTGTCTCAAAGAACAAACCAAACTGCACACTGCAGAACTGGAAAAATATCTTGCTAGTTATTCGTCATTACTCATCAAAGCCATACCAAAACATGTGTAGCATACATACAAATACATCAGTTTGTCTAGAGCACATAAGGGATAGAAGACTTATTTAAGACTTAGTATTGCCTGTTCCAGACTCGAGTGTGCCTGTAAATGTCAAACGCTCGGTCCAAGTCTACCGTCCGAGGTTCTGTGCGATCTTGTGATATTCCAAACAAGGTGAAGCTGGGAGATTCCGGCAGGAGATCCGGTGTAAAAAACTCCATGATGTCAGGTGGCTTGCTCACCATATCCTGAAAGAAAAAATTAAACCACAATTTTATGATTTAGTAGTAGTTTTCAATGTTTAATAACATCTTATGGCATCAAAAGCTATTGACGTCACCCTCATCCTTTATCCAGGCTTGGGACTGGCACTACCCAACTAAATGCAGTGATGGAGTTATTCTGGTTAATTGACAGTCTACTGATTAACATATTGGGCTGCTAACCCAGAGCTTTGGGTTAAAATTCAGGCAGAAAAGTTGTTTCAAAATTGACCACACTGTCAGTGGGAAGATCGCATAGCAAAGGAGGACTGGTCGGTCACCTGTCCTTTACGGAGACTACGAAAAATGAAACCACTAACGCTTTTCACTCAAGGCTGCCTCTTGTGGTTGGTTTAAGGGATTGCTCTTCTCAATTGCAATTAAATTCCAGTCACTCCAAGCAAACAGCAGAAAAATTGAGTAAAGTGAGGAAAGTGCTCATTTATTACGCCTCTATAGAAACTAGTCTGCAGAAGCATAAACACATTTATTAAGTTTGGAACTGGAAAAGTACAAATCCTAGTCATAAAATGGGGTCAGTGCATTGCAATTATCAATATTACAGTGAGTTGAGGAAGCTGAAACAAATATTTTCGACAGCTTCATCTATGAGATTCTCACTAAAACCTAATAGCTTCTGAGTCATACTTTCAAGTGTCATGCATTCAGAGAATATTTTTTAAAGTTTCACCAGTAAAAAGCATTTTCACCTCAGGTTTAACTCGATCACCACTTTCTGACTTGGCTTTGACCAGCTGTGACTCGGCGACTCGATTGAGAAGTTCCTCCTCTTGGACCTCAAGGCTCAGCAAGTTGGTGTACAGAGTCGACTCGGCGTTCAGCTTGGCACAGGCCTAAAACATCGTTAAAATACATCAGAGGCTCATTACAACATGCTTCATTATAACAAAGATTCTGACATAACACAGCCACGGATGTGGATCAATATTGGCTCTACTTTCTTCTTTGAGTCCATGGGCCCATCGCCCATTGGTGTTGATCGCATGCTCCACTGCATGTTTCCACTGTCCCCATCGTATTACAACAGAATCAGCCTGTGCACAACTGTCCTGCACCAGTGTCTGACGTCATCCAGCCATTCTCTGCTCAGTCTACCTCTGATCACTCTGCCATCTATCAGTCCAAACACAACTTGCTTGACCATCCTGGTGTTATCCATGCAGGAGATGTGTCCAAAGAGATTTAGTTTGCTTTCCATTTCTTGCTGCACGATGTTTCTTGTGCAAACCCACTCGTCTTTGCACCTCAGTGTTTGTGATTTTGGCTCGGCTATAGAAAATAAACTCACTTGTAGCACAACTTCATTATAAAGAAGTTCTTTATATAGCTCCCAATGCTGCTAAACCGCCTCACTTTAGAAAGTAAGGCAGTTTAGCAACAATTCTAATTAATTGTGTTCCAAGTATAACATGAAACACCATCAGTGATTTTAGTTTCAGTGTCTGGTTTTACAATTCAGATTCACTGTGGAATTCACAATCCACTTTCAAGACCTCTAAATCATAATTAAAGGAGGTGACATCCTGGACTGCCTCCACTAAAATATCCCTCAAACCCCAGTACCATGTTCCTGGGGACTAATGTTGGGAGAGGCAAGCAACAAGCAACCAGTTGTTTTACCAAACCTTACTTTACCCTGAACTATAGCATCTCACAGCACTTGTAACGTGTACAATTTTAGAAAATACTCAGTTATTTCCTGCTGCTTACCTTTTCCTCAATCTTTCCTTTAAGCTTTGGATCTAAATTTCCTTTGAGAATGGCATTCTTGTCAAATTCTTTGGCTCTCAGATCAGCCATCTCCTTCGTCAGTCGAAGTGTTGAGTTGAGTTCTGGCTGTGCCAGAATCCCAACCATGGCTCCTCTTGAAGCTGAAGTCTGCCAGCCCATCCTCATTTCTGGCCTCTCCAAACTGTCAGTGGTTCGAACGAGGCCAGCTCCAGTTCGTGTTCGATTAAATGTCACAGCAGGCATGGATTCAGACTTCTTGCCTACTGAAACACGAGCACTGACTGCCTTACTTAGCAAACCGTCCGATGCAGGTCTTAGATCTGACGCCACGATTGATATAGGTTCGCAATCAGTTGAGTTCGCTAAACTTAAATCTAATTCTGGGTCAGTAAGGCCAAAAGTGTTAAAATCGCTGGTCAACGAACCCATGTAGTTGTGGCTGAGTTCGTCTGCATACGATGCACCAGCTGAAACATCCCTTGGAGAAAACTGATATGAATCCTCATGAGAAATGTCCAGGTTGTCTCCAGATGAGAGGTTGATGCGTACAATTGGAGGCGATGCATCAGATGCCAGGTCACTACCGTAAGATATCGAAAGTGCCTCAGGTGAAATATTATGTTCTTCGGGTGTGTTCATGATGCTGCTGATGTCGGTGGAAACCTCGGGAGACAAGTGATGAACAGCTACGTTTTGGTCAAAATGAACCTTTGTCTGTCTCAGACTTGAACTGCTTTCAACGTCATCGCTGGAATTTAACTTCACGAGGGTTGGCACTCTCTTTTCAGGTGTGATACAGAGTTGTGGATCAAACATTGCTCTGCTCGAGTAGAACTCGGCCAAAGATGAAGGCACTGGCTTTGTGCTGACTGGGAATTCGTCCCAGTTAGTATTGTCAAGGAAGTTCATAGCTTTTAATTGATAGTCCAGCTTATCAGGTCTGTGTTCAATAACAAAGAGAAACAATTGCATTACGTTGTATGAAATTTAATTCCGCATTCATAATCTAGCTCACTGTCGTCCAAAACATTCCACAAGTCCACAACTAATCTCTCCCTAAAAGTTCTCCTTCAATGTTCCATTTGGTTTCTTGTAATTGTAATTTGAAATTTGTATAGCGCCTCTTCAAGATAAACTCATCAGAGGCGCTCTCTGCGCTAATGATGCTAAATGTCAGTAAGAACGGAACTTCTTAAAATGTATACACGTGACCTGTTATACCTGTCAAAGCAAAATCGATAGGCAGGTTGGATTTGCAGCCATGCCGGGCTCCGCCCTGGTCTTGCCCTCTCCTGTCAGTAGTTTGGTCATAAAAGTTTTAACGAAAAGTTTCTGGTTTTTAATAAAATAATTTTGGTCAGCCAAGGCCAACCGACGAGTCTCGACTAGTATGTACACAACAGAAATGTTATTAAACAAAATAATTACCTCAAGCTGTAATAAACAGCACCACAGTCATAACCAACGATGCAAGCGGATTTTTAAAAACAGTATGAAGCAAAACGTTACTTAATTTTTGCAGAAAACCACATGAATTATTTTTAAATTCTCTATTCTTACAACGCTAGCCGCTGTCACCATCGCTACATTGCACACAACGCCAAATATAATTTAGTGGATTCCCCTAAAACCTGGCGAATAGATTGTTATTAGGACTGTAGGCGTTGACACATAGCCGAAAAGTTCTGTTAACTGGGTCTCTTTTCCCTCTTCACATTTTAGGGTATAATTATGAAAGAATTTCAGCAGGTAAAGCAGACATCATAATCATAATCTGAGCGTGGGGGTGAGGATATCGGTTTGCGTAGGCCTACTGGTCATGGCTTATTTCCGAGATTTTAATCTCGGGCTAGCACGGTCCGTACACGGAGTTCTTAAATGGCGTGGCGCCTTTACAAACGAGCAGCTGTTTTGAAAGATCTTACCCGATTAATTCATTGAAAAATGAGCAGAGTCGATGCCATACAGTCGCTATAGAAATACTTGAACATTTACATTTGCAAATTAGTAAACATGTCACTACTATTAGCCCTGTCATCTAGCGAGTGTTTGGAGGAATTTGCGACATACTGCTGTAAAAATACCCATTTTGACGAATTTCAACATTCTAATAGAAAATCTTCGTTTCATTTGAATTTCCTTTAAAAATTACAAAGCCCAGATTGAATCGTCTATCATAGCTTAATACCAAACACACATACATGCCAAGGACGACGCATCACCCCTCGAGCACCCAAAATTGTTACCCTATCTTACAGCCACCAGCGAATAAAGATTCCAGAAGATTATATCGTAGTCGTAATCGTAATCTCGAGATTTCTACAGCGCCTTACTAGAGCTAAGTCACGGGAACCAGCTTATTCACAGGTGCTCAGTCAAAACAAAATCGATAGGCAGAAAGGCTCAAACTCGGTTCCAGGTAAAAAATTCAAGGGTCAGACGGACAGACAGTCAGACGGATACGGTGGATGGTGCTAGAAATTGGAGCGGTAAGATAGATAAGTGGAAGAAGAGGAATCAGGATAGGATCTGCGGAAGAGGAGTGTTTTAAGCTTTGAGTGGAATACCTGCGCAGAGATTGCAAGGGGTGAAGTGATGGTGAGTATGGATAAGTTACAATTATATATTGACAAATACTGTATAAAAAACCGCAGGACAGCAGTTACATAAACGAAATGAACTGAACTGAACTGAACTGAATGAATGAATGAATGAATGAATGAATGAATGAATGAATGAATGAATGAATGAATGAATGAATGAATGAATGAATGAATGAATGAATGAATGAATGAATGAATGAATGAATGAATGAATGAATGAGGCACTAAACTAAAGGGAAACCACATCAGTGCTTCGACGGTCTACCAGGTGTTCCTCGATCAGCCGCCGGCTGCTGCTGCTGCTGCTGCCCTCTGATGGACATAGGCCGAGCTCACCGCATCACGCAATGCATCCATGCGCTCTCGGACAATAGATGGCGATAGCCGCAGTATACGTTGAGTACAGATGAACATATAGAGTCCCGTGCACCTCTGTCGATATCCATGGAGTTCAAAGGGATGACCACCGGCTGCTTCAACCTACGACCAGTAATGGACAGTAGCACCTCCCCAGCAAGGTCCTCCGACTTTTATGTTTTATATCATACTACCTCGGAAACCAATCAAGAGGAAACGGACTCTAACCAGACTTGCTTCCCCCGCCTCTCTTCCTTCCGTTAAGAAACGAGAGTAGTGACACTATCTGTCTGTCTGTCTCTGTCTGTCTGTCTGTCTGTCTGTATGTCTGTCTGTCTGAGGCATAGTGAGTAGATCGTTAAGGTGTTGTATGAGTTCATGGCAAATAAATATTTGTGTTAGCACTACGGTCCGTGCGCGGGGGCCTTAAATGGCGTGTAGCGGTGGTGAAGGATCTCACCCGTGCGCGGGTGGAGGCCATATGGCCGCTATAGAAAAACGTGTACAATTTACAATTTACCGTCAATATAATGCGCTTCTGGGCACTGAAGGTGTAAGGGAATGGGCTCGAGAGAATTGCATTGAAGGTCCCTATATGGTTCACAATGCATGTATAGCCAAGTTAATTTGAGTAGGCTATTGCAGCATATATCACACTGCACAGTAAGTCTAGCCACTATAGAAGTTATTGGAGGTTAGGATGAAGAGGACAGCTAATCGCAGAGAACTGAAACCAACACCTGGTTTACATCAGCGGCCCCGATCAGCGAGTAGTCAGGAGGGCGTCTGATTTATTACTTGGTCCAGACAGGTAGTGGAATCTTAGATTTCATACAACTGACTCACCAGCCCAATCAGAGAGCTGTGCAGAGACAGGCAAGAATACATAAGGCCAAACCTGTACAGATACAGACGCAGATCGAAACGGAGTCAAGCCAGAGGACACGCCAAGATCAACAGAGCAACACGGAACCAGTCAGAGAGAGATACGCAGACAGACCCAGCTGAGTAAAGCTGAAGATTTCAGACAAAGAGAATCCTAGCGTCCAATCAAATAGACTATCCGGAGTAACTCCATAACTATTGACCAATGGGAGTTCGACACATATCGCCGGACGAGAGAACCTCAGACAGGATCTATACTAAGTCAGTCTGGTTTGAGATACCATACAGATCAGTCGATTAGATTTGAGATTCTACTCTCGGAGATAGGACGCAGTTAGAAATGTAGTCGGAGTATAGTGTCTAGTGTCTTATCGACACTACCGGGTAAAATAGAGTATAGGTTTGTCTTAGGCTTAGGCTTCTGGCTCGCTCCACAATTGAACTAGAACCTCGCTCGCGTTATGTCAAACAATCATTCGAAGAACATTCAAGTGCTGAATGACATTTCGAGAATAAAAGATGAAAACTGTACAATGCGAACTGGACGAGAATCTTCATCACAATCGGTAGAAATGAACTCTACCACACATGTATGTAGGTGTACATGTATCAAGACATTCAGAGCAGCTATGGTTTGACACAGTCAGTGCAAAACTCTGCTGCCCGTCTCATCTGTGGCCGGAGATCATCCAATCATGTAATCGATACTCTGTCGAATGTTCATTTCTGAACTTTGAAGTAGGGCAGCAGCAAAAACAGTCGTATTGTATTGTATTGTATTGTTATTCTGCAATGGCTGCGCGTTCCTCTGCGGATCACCGACAAACTGTTTCCCATCACGTCCAAGGCTCTATTTATCCGACTTTTGCATTCGAGTAGCAGACAAACAGAACATACATCGGCTGCGGTCCTCATCGAGGAATCAACTGCATGTCCCTTGGTCTTCCACGAGGTTCGGCGAATGTTCCTTCTCTGTCGCCGGACCCATTACTTGGAACAGTCTTCCTGGCCATGTGACAAATGCCCCATCCCTGGACACATTCACGTCACAGCTCAAGACATATCTTTTAAAGATAGCTTATGAATGTTGCTGATTTTTAAACTCATATACAGCGCCCTTTTCTTATGCCTAAGCCGTTCTATGGCGATATATGTAAATTGTCTTATTATTATTTAATATAGCGCCTTTTAGGTACCTTTGAAAAGCGTTAATAATTTACAATAAATGTGAAATATTGCTTTGTCAGTAAGAAAATTATTTTAAAGAGATAACAGAAGTTACCATCGATCGATGTATGTGGTGCATAGTGATAACAGCGAAATCATTAGATTAGATAAGATAAACAATTTAATTGCATTTTGTTTACGGACTTTTAACTGAACAGAACCGAAAACACATTTCTTTTTATACCAAGTCATTTCATGTTGGCCTACATTAAAATACTGCGAGATATTATTACAAATTCAAGATATAATTACAAACTGTCAAAGATAATTGACTACAGTAATGTATACGCGGGAGTGTATATGTGTCCCAGACGTTCTCAAAAGGCGCTAAATAAAGCGGATACACATACATGTGCATGTAAGATTCGTGAGTTTAATGTCCTCATTAAATTAACGATGTCCAACTATGCCTGCCTGCCTCCCTACCTGCCTCCCTACCTGCCTCCCTACCTGCCTCCCTACCTGCCTCCCTCCCTGCCTCCCTCCCTGCCTGTCTCTATGTCTGCCTCCCTGCCTCCCTGCCTCCCTCCCTGCCTCCCTCCCTGCCTGTCTCCCTGCCTGTCTGTCTGTCTGTCTGTCTGTCTGTCTGTCTGTCTGTGACCCCTGCAAAACAGTAGCTTTAGTATCGCGACCCATCCTGCATAAACCAGGTGGAATAGCTATGTACAGGATACCATTGGGTTCCACAATGAGACGGTAAACTTAACCATAAACTGCAGGAAGTCCAGTAAACCATCTGCAACTCCGCCACTACCTTGTTTCGGGGTAGTGCCAGTCCGAAGCCTGGATAAAGGAGGAGGGCGACGGCAACGGCCTTTGATGCCATAAGCTGTCGTTAACCTGCGGAACTACTACTAAACCACCTGCACACGACAAGAAGAAAAGAATCCAGCCCTTCAGTCTATCCTCGTCATCAACCGTTGCCATCGGATGCGGCTGCTGTGGAGTCCAATGATGAGCAGAGCGGAAATAACAGACAGGTCAATGTACGCATTTTAATGTACTTAAAGCCAATGTCTACGCAGAGCAGACACTGCTGTGAATCAACCGTTCTGCGACATAAATTATCTGGTAGCTCAGGGAGTTCTCTATAACGTATACAGATAAACGACAAAGCATGCGTGCACACTGGACTTGATATAGCGCCCTGTTTACGAACTGCTGCGTTAAATAAATAAATACCAGTAGCACAAATGTCTGGTTAACGACACCAGACAATCCACCCGTGTTCTCGCCACACCGCTTTCAGGAGTTTATATAGCACGTTATTTTCCACGGAAGCCGTCTTGGGCTTCTAGCCGCGGACCAACACTTGAGTGGACGGACCGAATAAGATGTTGGGGGCTCGTACATCCTCCGGGGGCCGGCCACTCCTCGTCGCCTGGACATCGACAAACGACCGAGCCATTGTTCGGGCGACGGAGCGAGTTCTTTTCACGGAGCAAGACGTCCGTCCGACCGAGTGCCAGGTGTAGGCTGCAGATTGACTTGATTTGTTGCCCCTAATATCGCCCACCGGTCGCCGCCATTACCGTCCACTTGATGGCAACGGCTATTGTACCGGTCGAAGCGAGCCCAGCTGAAACGTAATTAAGCGCTAGAGCGCTGTCTGTCTGTCTGTCTGTCTGTCTATCTATCTGTCAGTCAGTCTGATTGTCTGTCTGTCTCCGTCTGTCTGTCTCAGTCAGTCTGTCTCAGTCTCTGTCTCTGTCTGTCTGCCTTGCTGTCTCCGTCTTTCTGTCTCCGTCTCTCTTACTCAGTCTGTCTGTGTGTCTGTCTCCGTCTGTCTGTCTCAATCCGTCTGTCTCTGTCTGTCTTTGTCTGCCTGTCTGTCTCCGACTTTCTGTCTCCGCCCGTCTGCCAATGTCTGTCTTTCTCTATCTGTTGGTATCTGTCTGTCTGTCTGTCTGTTTGTCTGTTTGTCTGTCTGCTAGTCTGTCTATCAGTATCTGTCTGTCAGTCTGTCTGTCTTTGTATTTATCTCTCCCTCTGTCAGTTTCTGGAGGGCTGGAAAATAATAAAACCGCTATACAGTGAGTTGTCTGTCTGTTTGCTTGCTTGCCTGCCTGCCTGTCTGTATCTCTGTCTGTCTGCCTGCCTGTCTGTCTGTCTGCCTGCCTGTCTGTCTGTCTCTCCGTCTGTCTGTCTGTTTCTGGGCGAGCCAAGTGTGGAAACGCGAGGAAATGCGACATTAACTGGAGATATCGAGGGAATTGGTTGTTAATGATGGACGTCGTGGATGCGAAGCCGACGACGGAAGCTGCGGTGGAAGCCATGGTGTTGGTCGACAATCTGAGACCGATCAGAGGAGATCTATGTCTCCATCTCTCGTGCTGTATCGGTGTCTGTTATTGTCTGTGTGTATCTGTCTCTCTGTATGTCTGTCTCTCTATCTCACTCTGTCTCTTTCTTTATCCGTAGCTATGTGTCTCTCTCGGTCTCTAGGTCTCTTAGTGTCGTTCTGTCTGAGGGGAAGAGGAGATAGACAGGCAGGCAGACAGGCAGGCAGGCATGCAGGCAGACAGGCAGGCAGGCAGACAGACAGGCAGGCAGGCAGGCAGGCAGGCAGGCAGGCAGGCAGGCAGGCAGGCAGGCAGGCAGGCAGGCAGGCAGGCAGGGAAGGATAAAGTGCCTGCCTGTCTGTCTGTGTGTCTGTCTGTGTGTCTGTGTGTCTATCTTTCTGTCTGCATGCCTGTCTGTCTGTCTGTCTGTCTGTCTGTCTGTCTGTCTCCTCTTCCCTTCTCCCCTCTCCGTCCGCATCACGCTGTCCGCATCACGCTGCTGCATAGCCACCTCATTCCTCTCGCGCACTTTTCCGGGGCTCGAAATAGCGTCCGCATCTTTGTCCGGTGTCATCACAAGACTTCGTCCACTTACCCTCCACCGTCGCAGCCTAAGTGCATCGCATTCACAGTCACTCGTGTATCCTTTCACAAACGCCAATTGCATGAATATCCTACAGATACCCAAGCGATATCCAAAGTATCTTCACCATTGTAACATGCTCGCTTGTAAATGATGCAGTTTATAATCTCCTATCTGTTCCTGTAATGTTATGTAATCTAAGGTTTATTATCCGGAGTGCTTCGCAGATTGTGGTAGTAGTAGTAATTCCAATTTTAACGACATCTTGAGGCATAACTGCGTTGACGTAGCCCTCCTCCTTTATCCAGGCTTGGGACTGGCACCACCAGACTAAAGGCAGTTGCGGAGTTATAGCTGGAGACTACTACTAGTAGTAGTTCCAGTGTTTAACGACATCTTATGGCATCAAATGCCGTTGACGCCGCCCTCCTCCTTTATCCAGGCTTGGGACTGGCACCGCCCGAATACGGAAGTGGCGGAGTTAATAGATTTGTGGTGAGTTGGCGTGAAGTAATGGAGTCGTATGGGGCGTAATGAATAAAAGAAGTTAGGAAAATTGCCAGGACGCCGATTTTTGAGGCATACTCTCTAAAAATAGTGTAAGAATCGATCTACATGTATGGACTTAGACTCAACATCTAATGTTGGGTTCTGGCTCATCGGCAATATGTAGAGTTCTATGCAGCAATTTTTGTAGATGACTCAGCTGTCTGTACTAGCTTACACGCAAGTTGGGACAACTTTGTGGAGAAAGATTTCTGCATTAATGTTGCATTTTCGCTACATTAATGTAGCAAGAATCTCTATATAAATGTACTGCTATGTATACATTCCCTATTGATTATTATTATTACTACTACTACTACTATTATTATTACTATTATTATTATTATTATTATTATTACGCCTTTAGTAGCTCATAAAATAATAATAATAATAATAATAATAATAATAATAATAATAATAATAATAATAATAATAATAATAATAATAATCTAAAGACTTCTATAGCGCCATTAACATAACGCCCAAGGTCGATAGTCACTTCAAGTCAAAATCGCAATCGAAAATCGTATTCCGTTGGAGAAGCCAGGTCGAATTCCGATAGGTAAGAGAAACCAGAAGCCAGGCTAAAGTGTTTTGATAATTAACTGACAATAGATACCTTCCCATTCTTAGAGATATTGCCTGCAGTGCAGCTAAACCTCCAGGGTCTGAGATTCTAACCCGATGCTGAGAAAGACGTATACACTGACACGCTAAGCTGCTATCTTTCATACAGTAAATGGAAAGAATGCAGCGTCTGCTTGGCTGAATAGCTCGCACGAAATGTGCCGTGCAACCAGAAAATAAATGCCTGAACGTTTAATCGTTCTGCATGGCCGCACACAATGTTGTTTGAAGGGACACCGAGCACCCGGCTATAGGGATCTTATTTTTCAATTGCGTTATTTGCATGGGCGCACTTCATCTCAACTTGAGCTTCTTCGGACTTTTTTCGCAGTATTCATCCGCAGACGCGTCGCAGAATACCCAACCGGAACCGCGCTACGCCGCTGCGTCTCCGCTACGCTAATTAGCCTCGTATTAGTTTGTTGGCTGTGCAGATTACTAGCCATACACCGGGCGCTCTGGTTCAGTTCCTGTGTAAAATCCCGCAATCTTAGACTCGCCAAGTCCGAGACCGTCTCTCCGTCCGTGTGCGTCGGTCTACGTGTGTGCGTGTGTCAACATTTGCTCAGGCTTCGGCGCCTGCCACCGAAGCGCCGCCGTCTTAATATCAGTTTTCTGCGGTGTAGAGGTGTTGGTTTCGGCGATTGGCAGCAACATAAATCGACGAGGGATGCCGCTTAATTTCCGTCGGTATTTCCCGCGTAAAATGAGTTCAGACGGACAATGGAGAGGAACGTCTCCGATTGCCTCTTTAATGCCGCCATTGTCAGACGCATGTGCCAAGTGCCCTCCTGTTTGCTGTATCTCGCTGGCATTCTTCGTCTTCTTCTGTATTATACCTATATGGCAGCGTCCATACATTCGCGCATGCGTACTGCACGTAGCCTATGCCCGACGTGTAGCATACTAAATGTTTAGCATATTAAATATGTAGCATACTAATTATGCAAAGTATCCCACAAGTTAGACGTAGGGGAGGCGCTCATTTCCTTTTATTTAGGCCCTTGAGCTGGCAGTGGACGAATCGCAAGGTCCTGAACCGGGGGCCAGTGCATATATTTAGCATATTAAATGTGTAGCACATTAAATATGTAAAGTATCTCATATCCCATAAGTGAGACATAGGGGAGACGCTCATTTCCTTTTCTTTAGGCCCTTGATTAGGCAGTGGACGAATCCCAAGGTCCTGGACACGGGGCCAGTGCATCGCAGGACTGTTTACTTCCCAGCTTACACTGGTACCAAATTATACTGCTTGGTGACAAAGGCACGGTGCGTGCAAACAACTTAAGCCAAGTTAATCAAGATAAGCGCATTTACACCGCAATTTAAAAACTATAGAGTTTTGACTGTCTGGCTAATTAGTCAGCTAATTAACTTCGACCATTCAACCAGTTAACTCCACCAACTGTGTTTGAAGACTGCAACAGCGAATGCAAAAAATACACGCACGCATGCAGGCAGGTAGACGGACATTGCCAAGCAGGGAGACAGATATATAGACAGGCAGACACACACACAAACAAGCAGATAGGCAGACAAACATGCAGAAAGACAATGAGACGCACAGGTAGGCTGGCACCGCCAGGTAGACAGGGCTTGGTCCACCAGTCTCCCTCTCTTTAAAATCCAATTTCGTCTGACCGTTGGAGACTCTGCGACCCGGATGTGCCCCTGCTTCACCGAACCCTCAGCAGAACCAGCGCCACTCCACGGCTCGCGACATCTGTCGACCAGCAACCGGGTAGGCGTTGATTCGCGCCTCCTTCTGCACTGGACAGGTTGGCCGTTGTCACCATCGAGGCAGTGGATCTTCGTGTAATGTTTTCGTGAAAATATAATTAGATCGTCTGATTAAAGGCGACCCCTTGCCGACTCGCCTTCCAGTCGCACGCTAGATAAAGATGGCGTCCAGAAGAACGGAAGTTACCGTCGGACAATGACCGGTGGGGAACCAGCGTGGTCCGAAGTGACGGCGCTGAAAGGCGTCCAACTGTGGTCTCGCCTGTCACGCACCGGGCAGTCACAATGAAGGCGCGGATGGCAATGAGATGAGGAGGCTACATCATGTGAAGCTGTAGCAGCAGCAGCAGAAACGGTGGCGGAGAAAAGAGGAGGAGGCTGAAGCAGAGGAGGAAGCAGAGGTGGTCTGCGTCGCCGCTAGCAAATTGCATTCGGCTAGAAAGTAGTGTATGGTAAGATGTGCGTGAGAGGAGACTAGAGGAAAGTCGCCGCAGAGGGAAGAAAAGGAGAGGCGGATATATATATATATATATATATATATATATATATATATATATATATATATATATATATATATATATATATATATATATATATATATATATGGATGGATGGATGGATGGATGGATGGATGGATGGATTGATGGATGGATGGATGGATGGATGGATTGATGGATGGATGGACGGATGGATAGATAGATAGACGTAGAATACACCATGACATCACTCGTGGTGTAGGCCTATATTGTGCAGCGGTTTCAAACTGACCAAAGGAGTGGAAGAAACCAGTTTTTCGGACGAAAGTAGGGTATAAATAAAAGACGATTTTATCTGTTAGATTGAATGAAATAACAGGCCCTAATACCCAGGAAGCTGACATTGGTCTCGTCAGAGAACATCTGGTCCAACGTCTCTGTTCTGGCTGGGTAATCGCAACCTCAACCAGATATTTGCCTTCTAAGTAATTTTTCTTTCCCTATCTACAACAATTTCACAGAAATCTGATGAATATGGTTGTTTGGAACTCCCGCGAACGTCGAGCAGACAAGCAGCACGCGGGCTGCTAGAACCTGTTGGACAGTGGCTCGTCACCCTTGCGTAAGTGTTTGGCATGACGCCTGCTCTCCTGCTCTGTACCTGCAATGATCACCACTATAGGGCATCGATGGGATTGAATCAATGCTGCGACAGAGATCTAAGCGAGGCAGTGGATCCGCCACAATGCGTATGCCGCTCCATGCTAACTGTCTATCTATATTTTATAATAGAAATAGAAATATGATATAATAAGAATAGAAATAGAAATATGATATAATAGAAATAGAAATATGATATAATAAAAATAGAAATAGAAATATGATATAATAGAAATAGAAATATGATATAATAGAAATAGAAATATGATATAATAAGAATAAAAATAGAAATATGATATAACAGAAATAGAAATATGATATAATAAGAATAGAAATAGAAATATGATATAATAGAAATAGAAATATGATATAATAAAAATAGAAATATGATATAATAAGAATAGAAATAGAAATATGATATAATAGAAATAGAAATATGATATAATAAAAATAAAAATATGATATAATAAAAATAAAAATAAAAATATGATTTAATAAAAATAGAAATAATATCACGATGTTGACGGTCGGCGTCAACGGCCGTCAGAGCCATACCATGGATTTGGCTCAACAATGTAAACTATAATCTTATCTAACGACTTCTATAGCGCCGTTATCATAATAATGGAATCAGTCGATGGTCGCTTCAAGTCAAAATCGCAATCGAAAATCATAATCCATTCGAGAAGCTGGGTCGAATACAGATGGGTCAGGGAAGGCTATAGAAGCTAGGTTACGGTGGGTAAGTACGGTAGGTAAACTAAATTGGCATACGTGACTTTTGTAATCAGGGGATTCGGTACCTGGTAAAAAAACCAGACAGCGAGCACCGATGTCGTGTAACGAAAACGAACCGGGGAGCTTCGTAAGCTCCCAGAGGGGTTTGAGACAAAGCCCTGGAAGCGAACACATTTTGCCGAAAAACAGGCCAAGAATCGCATAGCTGATTCAGGCTTGGAAAATATTTTTACTACATGTATGATGCTCGTAGTAGTAGTTCCGCAGTTTAACGACAGCTTATGGCATCAAAGGCCGTTGCCGTCGCCCTCCTCCTTTATCCAGGCTTGGGACTGGCACTACCCCCCAAACAAGGCAGTGGCGGAGTTATATGATGCTCATATCCATCAACAGAGCAAAGTCGTCACCGATAGATGTGGTCTACACCTTAGAAATCTCTACACGAGTCCCATAATTCTCCGGCCAGGTTCGCCACTGCATACATATGTTTACATATGTTTACATATGTTTACATATGTTTACTTCTCCTGATGGCCCTAAACCCAGGGACTGTATACATACGTGGAAAATCAAGGAAGGGAGTTCAAAGTTTACTTGACAGGTATTCCACGCAGTGCGTCGGCGTTTAATACAAACCGACATGTTAGGGTATAACGGACTTGTTGATCGATTCACCGATTTCAACATATGTGCCATTTTATATGGTACACGGGTCATTCGAACAAGCGAATAATAATATGAGTAATATAAATAATAATTGTGAATAATGCGAATAAGCTGTCTGATGGTTCTGTGCTTCGATAATAAATGGCGCTTTAGAAGTTATCGTAATATAGGCGCATACAGGCTTAAGGCTCGAAACTATTAACCGCCTTCAGAAATCTCTAGATAAACAGTTAGAATACAAACGTGTTTATTGGTACAACAGTTGTTTATAAACGCATCAAGTTCATGCAATAGAGTCCAGAAATTTGAAAGCAAGATGACTCACCTTCATGAAATCGCTTAAATAATTAAAACGTCATTTTATATTTATATATCGCCTATGTAAAACAACAGCCTATGTCTATTCTGCAGTAAATGACTAAATGTCAAGGTGATATTCGGTCTATTTTGATAAGTAGACCTAAAGTCTGTATAGGCTGTTCGCAGACCAGTTGCTAATAGACCTCGCTAAATGTTCATCAATCAACGAAGCATGTACTGCGATAAGTATGCGTGTTTTGAGAAATATATTCTGTGTATGTGCGGATTAGTTGGGAATATTTTTGATATATTAACAGAAACTGTAAAATATATTAATTCTATCTCTGAACAGTTAATTAGTCTAATATATTAATTAATTAATTAATTAATTAGTCTTATATATTCCCAGTAAAGACAATGAAGACCAGACACTTGTTGCGTCGATACCGGAATGGACGAAGTGTTTATGACAGTGATGTATCATTAATTTTAATTAAATTTTAATTAAAACAGACTATATATACGGTTTCACCTGAAGCGACCACGATGCCTTAATTGTGCACTGTGATAACGGCGCTATAAAATCATCTGAAATGATCAACTTAGATTAGATTCTAGATTCTAGATTACATCAGACAGAATTATGGTATATGCCACCAGACACAGGCTTCGAATATATACAGCACTAGAGCTTAGATGGCAGTCACGCCAGTTGCCATGATCTTTAGTTATTTATGGGCTGACTGTAACATGCATGTTGAGGGTTGTATACCCTATATATACCAACGAACATGATACCCAATATCCTGGACATAGCAACAGTATAGGCCTACGAATGTGTAGGTATGCAGACACGATAAGTGTTTTCTATTTCCGAGATATTTCATCGGCTAATAATTATTTAAATCTTTGCAAAAAAACCTCCGGCAAAAAGTTGTTCGCGTCTGCAACTCATTGACGAACCAAGACACATTCACATGTGGGCTTGTATGCAGCAATGTCTGGTTACTAATCGTAGAACGTTACATTACTCTGAAAAGTAATGTCTGCCAAAACCAGACATATGTGAACAGAACCCTCACATGTAGATTTTATAAGCAAGCATATCGCTTATGCTATAGACATGATGTGGTCGTATATATATATGAAATTACTGTGTTGAAGGTCATGATAATATTATGCTTTAAAATGCTTGTCAAATTAAACTGTCATACAGACAAAATGTCTATATGCAAACTGGTCACATTAATGTTAGGAATGTAAGAAAACAGATCATTTTACATATATGCCAGTGACGTGGTTATTACATAAGAGGTTGTGCATGGTAGGCCTATATACCATTGTTCCTCTAGACATACGTATGTTATGGTTCATGAAAACATGTGGTATGTTATGGTTCGTGAAAACATGTGGTATATTATGATTCATGAAAATATATGTTATGCTATGGGTCACAAAAATATGTGGAATGTTACATGGTTCGTGAAATCATGTGGTATGTTATAGTGCGTGAAACATATCTTACAGTTATTGAAAACATGTGGTATGCTATGATTCATGAAAACATATGTTATGGTTCATGGAAACATTTGGAATGTTATGGTTCATAAAAGCATGTGGTATGTAATGGTTCGTGAAAACATGTGGAATGTTATGGCTCGTGAAAAACCCGTGGTATACGTCATGATTGTGTAGACATATGGTACGGTTCGTCACATGTGAGAAAGTGGTAATGTACTGTTCGTTCGAGAGACTGTTTCCGCCGGAGACGACAGATGGTGACCGGAAGCGGAAAGAAACCGACTGGACCCATACTGACCAGTCTGGATGAGTCTGGCCTGATGTGCGGCGGCCAGGGCGCTGCTTGAACTACAGTCCGCCGCGGCGCCGGGTAGGTACATATTGATCATGTCCCTCAGGTCCCCGTTCGATGCTGCCCTTGCCCTGATCTCTCCCGACGCGTTGCTCGACCCCTGGAGGGCAGCGGCGATCGGACTGTGCTCCTGCTTGACGACCCCGGACGGTGGGGTCATGCAGTATGGGCCTGGCGAGTAGGTCGAGTAGGCATGGTGGTTGAGTCCATAGGGGGAACTGTTCATCGAGATACCCATCGGGGTGCCCGTCAGCGGGTAGCCGTACTGGGCCAATCCGGCCATTGACCCTGCGGTCATGGACTGCGAGTGGTAGGGCGTCATGTCTGCAGGGTGCATCATGTAGCTGTTCGGATGCATGTAGCCGTTGACGGCCGAGTAGAAGTCCCCGCGACCCGAGCCGCACGCCCCCAGGCCAGGCCCCGGCACGACCCCGCCGGAGAGCGCCGCCGAGAGGGAGTAGCGGTCCTTCTTCATGACGGACGGCTTCGTCTTGCGTCTCGGCCTGTACTTGTAGTCGGGATGGTCCTTCATGTGCAGAGCACGCAGACGCTTCGCCTCGTCGATGAATGGCCTCTTCTCTGACTCCGACAGGAGCTTCCAGTCGGCGCCCAGTCGCTTCGAGATCTCCGAGTTGTGCATCTTCGGGTTCTCCTGAGCCATTCGGCGTCGCTGGCCACGTGACCAGACCATGAAGGCGTTCATCGGACGCTTCACCCGATCGTCCTGCTTCGACTTCGATCCGCTTGACTGACCACCACCACCGCCGCCGCCGCCGTTCGATGCCTGTACCGCCGACGATCCCGACGACGAAGAAGAAGACGAGTTCTGGTTCGTTGGCTGCCTCGTCATGCTTGACTGACTGCACTGAGATTCCGGCGATTGCTGGTGCTGAGCATCCCCCGTTCCAACCCCTCCTCCTCTTGGATGCTGCTGCTGCTGGTGATGATGATGCGAGGCGACGCTGCCCCCAGGGGGTACACCAGGAGACAGGGCCCTGACGCCGGTCTGGTAGGACGTCATCATCATCTGCTTAACGCGTACGTCGTCCATGCCGACGCCGAGCCGTGCCTCGCTCTGGAACTGCGGGCGCCACATCGCTGTTCGCAGTTACTATCTCTTGTCTTCTTCAACGCCCGATTATCATCCAACAATTGTCCGCACGGTTCGCCAGCGAATGTCCGGTCAATCAATGACAATAGTCCGTCTCTTTCTCAGCTGCTGCTGCTGATGCTGAAGCTGATGCTGATGCTGATGATGATGCGTGGCTTGCGGAGAATACCGTCGCCAGAGCCGCGTCGCGCATTCAGTTGAGGTCCTTTTTAGAAAAGTCCAGTGTTCGCGAATCCTCTAATTCAATAGGCCCCTCTCGGCTTCTTCTCTCACTCATAATAGTCAATGCCTTACAGATTGTAAACGGTATTTATCCGGCGCTGTGTGGCGTCTTTCTGGTTTATTAAGGCCGCAGAATAGGGCGCAAGCTTTGTCGCCGGACACCGCCTATTATGTCTCGCCAGGCCGCGGCTGAATGGCGAGCCAGCTGCGCGCATTAATCACGAACCGACCAATCAGACGAGCGATCGTTGCGTCCGACTTGCATGTCAATCAAGGGGTTTATGCTCCTGAAGGGGCGGAGCCAAGTATACCGCGTGTTCGATCAAGGGTTGCAAAAGGAGAAGGCATTGAGTACGCAAGACTGTGGCATCGGTGTAGACGAAATTGTGCAACGATAATTTAAGAAATCCTTAAAAACATGGGCGCCCACAGGTGTTTGTATAGCATGGTCTATCGGTAAAGCGTTTGGTCAATGATCATGCGGTTACGGGTTCGTCTCCGTGTAACGACCATGCGGAAGTTGTTTGCGCACACCGTGCCTCTGTCACCGAGCAGTAGAATTTGGTACCGGCGTAAGCTGGGAAGTAAACGGCAAGTCCTGCGATGTGCTTGCCCCGTGTCCAGGACCTTTGGATTCGTCCATTGACGACTCAATGGCCTAAGGAAAAGGAAATGAGCGCCTCCCCTATCTTCCTTATAGGATGTGGGAGCTTTACTTACTTTATTTACTTATATTGACCTCATTACATATGACAATAAATTATAATAAACGTTACCAATGCATTTTATTCTAAATTGGAGTTAAATGTCTTGAGCTACAGGCGTTTTAAGATAGGGTCTATTATGTATCAAGTTATATTTTAAACTGTTCGTTTGCCCTTTTTTACCTGATTTGACTATGCGCGGAAAATAATTGATTATATGGACCGGACGACAGTCTATTATAATCAGACAGTTGAAGTTGTGGCAGTTGTAATAATGGAGCACAACGAGAAAGAAAATTTGAAATTTTGTTTTTGAAAATGTCAGCTTAGGAACAAGCTCACGACATTCACTCAGCATAGATCTTTTTACACTGCTTGATTGGATTAGAATCCATGCAGCGTGGGAGACACTGAATCAGTAATGCACTTAATGCAATCGGTACACGAATCAGAGCATCAGTCGTGCAGTGAATGAATTCAGTCGATAACAATGCGCAGCGAATGCATGCATTAATTAATTTACAGCAAATTGTCTCCGTGGTGACGACGCATAGACGTCGTTCAGCGCTTAGACCATTGCGTAGTCCCATGAAACGCCGTGTGCCTAAGCAGTGCCATACACAGACGCCTGTGACATGGTCTGGTATGGTCTGGCATGATCTGAAATGATCTGACAGGGTCTGGCATTGTCTTACCTGGTCTGGCATGGTCTGACATGGTCTAGCAGGGTCTAGCATTGTCTGACATGGTCTGGCATAGTTTGGCATGGTCTGGCTTGGTCTGACATGGTCTGCATGGTCTGACATGGTCTAACATGGTCTAACATTGTCTGACATGGTCTGGCATAGTTTGGCATGGTCTGGCGTGGTCTGGCATGATCTGATAGGGTCTGGCATTGTATGGCCTGGTCTGGCATAGTCTGACATGGCCTACATGGTCTAACATGGTCTAGCATGGTCTAGCATTGTCTGACATGGTATGGCTTAGTTTGGCATGGTCTGGCGTGTTCTGGCATGATCTGACATGATCTGACAGGGTCTGGCATTGTCTGACATGGTCTGGCATGGTCTGCATGATCTGACATGGTCTGGCATTGTCTGACATGGTTTGCCATGATCTGCCGCCATGTGGACCTGGCCATAAATCCGATCATTTTTTCCATTAGACCCGCATTGAGCGACCAGTGATTGAATTCCGTTTCGTCCATTCGGCATCTGATCGGACAATTGATGGACTCAGCATCTGCAGCTGCCGCATCTCCTTACGCATCCAGAACACCAGCTGCAGCAACATCAGCAAGACTGAGCAGCAGATTTAACATCTATTGCAGAGCAGCAGAGTATATTGAGTAGGAGCTAAAGAAGCAGTCAAAGCATACATGGTACAAGAACCAGAACTAAATACGCAGTGAAAGCAGCTTAAATTAACTCATAAAGTACCACGACAAAATTAATAATCAATTAGTAAAAGCATAAATAATTAGTTAGCATTAATATGCATTAGCATACAAAGCACAATAATATCAGAACGAAGAATACGTAGTAAAAAAGAATTTTAAAGACTTAAAATAGCTCATAAAGTACCATTAAAAATTAACAATTAATTACCATAAGCATAATTAATTATTTATCAGAAGTGGCAGCATCCGAAGAAGCAAAAGCAACTGAAATGCAGTCGGCGATTAATATGGGCCAAACACAAGCCTCATAATGTCACGTGATGCATATGACGTAACAGAACGTAGTGTATTGTCACGGCAAAGCAACGAAAGTCAAAGTAAAAACGACACAGTGTATTGTAGTGTAAGATGCCTCTAAAGTTCCTACTATGAAGCGCTCCGAAACCTGAGAGTCTGCAGAGGCCTACACTGGAAGGTCCTAGGGCAATTCGGAGCCGGACAATTCGAAGGGGACAATTCGAAGCGGACAATTCGGAGCCGGACAATTCGAAGCGGACAATTCGAAGCGGACAATTCGGAGCCGGACAATTCGAAGCGGACAATTCGAAGCGGACAATTCGGAGCCGGACAATTCGAAGCGGACAATTCGAAGCGGACAATTCGAAGCGGACAATTCGGAGCGGACAATTCGAAGCGGACAATTCGAAGCGGACAATTTGAAGCGGACAATTCGGAGCCGGACAATTCGAAGCGGACAATTCGAAGCGGACAATTCGAAGCGGACAATTCGGAGCCGGACAATTCGAAGCGGACAATTCGAAGCGGACAATTCGGAGCCGGACAATTCGAAGCGGACAATTCAAAACGGACAATTCGAAGCGGACAATTCGAAGCGGACAATTCGGAGCGGGAGAATGTTTTACTTGCGAACATAGAATTACCATTTTAATTTTAATGAAATTTAGACATGTTTTACCAGGATATTGCCAAAAGTTACACAATGCAGCTTGCAACCATGCAATCTTATCACAAAAACATGCTAACTAAAAAACAATATCTCCATATCTCCTTCTGTTCGGTTTTCTTTTCCACGTGATAAAGGTAACCTTGGTAGGTCAGCATTCTTTTACCTTTCTCGGACTCCAAAACTTCTACATCCATTTATATAGTCTACACTTAGTACTACGTAGACATTTTGAAAAAAAGAAAAAAAATTAGAGCTATCTTATAAAATAAAGAAACTGCAGTTGCTATTATGTTAACTTGTTATAGATTAACTAATATATAGTATAGACAGAATACACGCGGACGTCGTTGAGCGCTGATTTTTGCTTTTTTCACGTGATCCACATATCCCTATCACGTGACTCATCTACTCCTACATTACGTACCAATTTCTATATAAACTATTTTTTTTGCTTTTTTACTCCGAATTGTCCGGTTATACCCACTTGAATCAGAGTCGGACTGGGGCCCTTTTGCCATATCAATCATGCACGGGGCCCCAAGCCGAACCTGCCCCATTAAAAACAGCATTTGACCAACTAATTTATTTTAATCATATCCCGCATATAATAAGAAATCATAACATAAACAGTCATAACAATATTAATAATAATGACAGGCCTTCAAATGTTGCTGTGATTGTTTTAATACATTTCTGCCCTGGGGCGCTGAAACCTTGCAGAGGGGCCCATGTGCCATGGCATACGGGCACAATGGCACAGTCCGCCAAAGACTTGAATGAGTGTCGACTAGTTCCTGGAATGTACGAACGGACATGGCTTCCCTGCTATATACACGTGAGTTGAAGTCTCTTTAGGCCAGGGACAACAGATTGGATTAGTTGAATTCAATCGGTATGTCGCCGGCCATCGCATGTTCGCCGCATCCCATGTGCACTGCTGCTGCTGCTGCTGCTGCTGCTGATGATGATGATGATGACGATGATAATGATGCTGATGCTGATGATGCCGATGATGATGATGACGATGATGATGATGCTAATGCTGATGATGATGCCGATGATGATGATGACGATGATGGTGATGGTGATGCTGATGATGATGTCGATGCCGAGGTCAACAGGTCATGACAGGTCGACCGGACAACAGGACAGGAGCTTCAACTGCCCCTCCCAGGGACCACCTTAAAGACTGGCACCCCTATATCCATGGCAACTCTTTATATATTTCTGTCACACATATATGCCAAGCCATATTTATACATGTCTTAAGTCATATGTATGAAGTCATATATATACATAAATTTCAAGTCATATCTATAAATAAATACAAACAGATCTGGTCTTTTAGGCCTATATATGCAGTCATAGATATCCCAAGTCACATACATATATCTCAAAGAAGATATTTATATAAAGTTATTATACCTATACCTAATACGTCAATTCATATATATATATATATATATATATATATATATATATATATATATATATATATATATATATATATATATGGATGTGTGCATGTATGGTTTCTTGAGAGGTATTGACTGGAAGAAATTGTATTACGAGCGAACAATGAAGTCGGCGAGGTCAACGGATGGCATGCATGAATACAGTCACTTCGGAATGTATACTAGGCACCGGTGAGGAGGAGATACAAGGACAGGGACAGACAGACAGACAGACAGACAGAGGGGGAGAGCGAGAGATGGACAAAGAGACGTATATTATAGTGCCGCACAAAAAGAATAAGTGAACAGTCAGAGGCTGAGAAAGAGAGAAGGAGAAAGTAAACAGAGTGAGAGAGAGAAAGAGAGACAGACAGAGACAGAGACAGAGAGACTGAAAGATTGAGAGAGAGAAGAAAGAAAGAAAGAAAGTAAAGAAAGTGAGTGACAGAGAGAAGTAACAAGATTCGAACCCCGATCTCACTGAGGAAGGAAAGACCAACATCACCAGTCTGTCGCCATTTCTCAATTGTCGATGCACGTACTAAACATTGTAATTGTAATTTGAAATTTGTATTGCGCCTCTTCAAGATAAACTCATCAGAGGCGCTCTCTGCGATAATGATGTTAAAAATCCTTAAGAACGGAACATTGGTCCATTCGTAAACATTGCTTAAGTTTTTCTGAATAATTCTCCAGATGCAATTTGGACAACAACCGTTAAAGACAGCGATGGTAAAACCCCTCAAGTAATAACTTCAAACAACGAACATTTCCCGATACATTTAATCAAATTTAGTAAACTCTAGACCCTTATGTAGCGCTATGGGAAAGGGAAAGCTTAATGCGACCTATGAAGTTATGACTCGACGCTGAGTAACAGAAGCAACAGAAAGTTTATGAATCTTTAAGTACATGAATCTGAATCTGAAACTAATTAGCTTGCAGAACTTTGCATTAATTAATTAATTAATTGACATTGTTTGGCATGCATAAGACTACTTTTGCGGATGCTACGTATTCAGAATGGATGTAAGCAAGCATTGCCTGAAAATACGAAACGATCTTTGCGTTGCGTTGTATAGTATTGTAGAGTGTTGTCTATAGTGTTCATTGTATAGTGTTGTATAGTGTTGTATAGTGTTGCACTGTATAGTGTTGTATTGTATAGTGTTGTATAGTGTTGTATAGTGTTGTATAGTGTTGTATAGTGTTGTATAGTGTTGTATAGTGTTGTATTGTATAGTGTTGTAAAATGTTGTTGTATAATGTTGTATTGTATAGTATTTTATAGTGTTATAGTGTATTATATTGTATTCTGTATTGTTTTGAATGCCTTGCGAAGTATGGCATCATATTACTTACTTAAAATGTACTGTGGAGGCGCTGAATTAAGGGTTTTTATACATTGTATTGCATTGTATTCTGTTCTGTCTGTCTGTCTGTCCGCCTGTCTGTCTGTCTGTCGTTCGGCGTGTGTCGAGACATTACATAAATCGCTGAAGTGATGTCAGTCTGGATTAAGGTGGCGGGGCCGTGAGGGTATTTGGCCTCATAAGCTGCGGCTAGGGAGGAGGAAGAAGACAAGGAGGAGGAAGAAGAAGAAGAAAAGGAGGAGGAGGAGGAGGAGGAGGAGGAGGGAGGGTCTAGACTCTTCGGCTGCTGAGCCTGGCGATCGACCGATGCCAACATGGAAATTGAAATGAATCGGCCCGCCGAGGGATGCTCGTAAACCGTGCAGGAGCCATTCAGAGCCACGGAAGCGAGAACGCGAGAGAGGCACGAGAATGTGGGAGCTAAGGCGGAAGAGAGGAGGCTAAGAGACAAGGGAAAGATGAAATAAGGGAGCAGCGAAGGAGAGAGGCAGGGTAAGAGAAGAACAGAGAGAGAGTGAGAAAGGAGAGAGAAGCAGGGTAGAGAAGACAGGGAGAGCGAGAAAGAAGAGAGGCAGGAAAGAGAAGAGCAGAGAGAGTGAGAGAAAGAGAGAGAGAGAGAGTGAGTGAGAGGCAGGAAATAAAGGAACAGGGAGATTGAGAGAGCAGAGGGAGGGAGGAAAGGGAAGAATAAAGTGAGAGTGAGGCAGTAGGGAGTCACAGAATGAAAGAATAAGAATAGAGTGAAAGAAGAGAGGAAAGGAATGGAAGAATAGGGAATTCTAAAGATGAATGAAGGAAGGAGAGGGCAAAGGAAGGGAAGATACGAAGCAATAAAGACAAAAATAGGAAGGAGAAAGGCAGGTAAAGAAAGAGAATCGGGAAAGTGTGAAAGGAAAGAGGAAGGAAAGGAAAGAATAAGGAATGTTAAGGAAGAAGACAGAAAGACAACAACGTGGAGACGGACGAAAAAATGGAGTGTAAGAAATCTAATCTAATGACTTCTATAGCGCTGTTATCATGATGCTCAAGGATCAGTTAATGGTCGCTTCAAATCATAGTGGCAGTCAAAAATCACAATTCCAACGTTGTAGAAGCCGAGTAGAATTTCAGTGGGTCAGGAGAGGGACGAAAGCAAGGAATCAGTGCGGTAGAAAAGCAGAGAACGCTACGAGAGGCAGACAAGACAATCCTCTGTTGTTGAGGATGAACAGCGACATATATACTTAGGTGGAGGAGTGTCTTTTGAGAGGAGGAGCGAAGAATAAAACGAAGAGAATGAGGAGGAGAATGAGAAGGAGGAGGAGGGAAAGAGGAGGAGGAAGAGGAGGAAGAGGAGGAAGAAGAGGAGAAGAAGGAGGAAGAAGAGAAGAAAAAGGAAGAGGAGGAGGAGAGGAGAGGAGAAGAAAGATGACGAAGAGGACAATGAGGAAGAGGAAGAGGACAAGGAAGATGAGTAGGAAGATGAAGAAGAAGAGGAGAAGGAAGAATAAGAGGAAGAGAAGGGGGAAGAGAAAGAAGAGAAATAGGAGAAGGAAGAGGAGAAAAAGGAGTAGGAGGAGCAAGAGGACAAGGAAGAGGACAAGGAAGAGGACAGGGGAGATGAGAAGGAAGAGAAGGAGAAAGAGGAGGAGGAGGAGTAGGAGGTGGAGGAGGAGGAGAGGGAGGATCTGCTGAACGACTCGTATTAGTTTCCAGTGGCGACCAAATCTGACACGACCTGGAGCGGAATAAGCTGAGGAGAGGGGAGGAGGAGGAGGAGAATTATGGCGAATAGGTTCAGCTGATTAGCCGGAAACTACGGACCGGGCGCTGGGGATGAGCGCCTGATTAGGCTCACACGTACGAATAGTGACATCACGAGTTCTTCCGAGTAGGAATGATGGATGAATGGATGGATGGATGGGTGAATGTGTGGGTGGATGAATGGATGGATGGATAGATGAATGTGTGGGTGGAGGGATGGCTGGATGCAAGGATAGAATTAAGGAATGAATTAACAGGGAGGGAAGGAAGGAAGGAAGGAAGAAAAAAGGAAGAAAGGAAGAAGGAACGTAGGAAAATAGGAAGGAAGGAAGGTCGATGGACGTACGTACTACGTATGTATGCATGCATGTATGTATGTTTGTATGTATGTATGTATGCATGCATGCATGGCTGGATGGATGGATGGATGGATTGATGGATGGAAGGATGGATGGATGGATGGATGGATGAGTGGATGGAAGGATGAATGGATGAATGGATGGATGGATGGATGAGTGGATGGAAGGATGGAAGGATGGATGGATGGGTCTGCGTGGGTGGATGGGTGGGTGTGCGTGTGTGGGTGGGTGGTTGGATGGATGGATGGATGGATGGAAAAGACGAACAGACGAGCATATAAGAAGCTAGGAAATGTAGGTTGTAGGTATGTACAGTGTAAGCAGGTAGTAGGTGGGTTACACCCTGACCCTATGTACCTCTATATTTGCATACGCAGGTAAGGTTCAAAAGGGGTCAAATGAACGCCTGAGAGACCTAGGATAGAAGGAAAAAGACACGAACGAATGTTTGTTTGGCGAGAGCGAAGACAAAAATTGCACAACCGACAAAAACATATCAGTATCAATCTTCTCTTTAACAACAAAGCCTCCAAGAGTATCAGTTCGGCTGCTAATTTTTCTACAGCGGCGGGGAGATTTGCGAACAGTTCGAAAACGCGGCAGATAAGCAGTCTGTGTGTGTGTATGTAAGTGTCCATATGTGTATGAGTATGACCATGTGTGCGTGTGCGTATGTCTGACTGCTGCGCAAGCGCCGTGAGGTGAGCGGTAAAATTACAGCGACAGTGTGCAAACAATGGCCACTTCAATATGGTGTCACACGGTAAATAGTCGCCGCTTTGACAACTGTGTACTCGAGTCCAACGCATTCGCGAGCAAACTCCTCTGGCAAACACAATTAATCGACTACATTGTTCACATGGTTGAGGCAGATATATCGAAAACGCCCAAATATGTGGTGTGTTTATATGTATGTACATGTGTGTATATATGCGTGCGTGTGTATGTATGTAGGACTCTGTGTGTGCGGGCTTATGTGTATATTTAAAGGCCAATTTCATCGATGTGTTCAGATTTGAGCAGTCATGCATGTCTTGAAAGTTTGCGCCTGACTGCTTGCAATTGGCAATCAAGGTATGCGTTGTCCTGTGTTCTTACACGCTGTGGTTAGCCGGGTAGTAATCAGCTCCTCGGTTTCCGGTGTCTATCTGTCTGTCTGTCTGCAGTCTTCTGTCTGTCCCTCTGTCTGTCTGTCTGTCTGTCTGTCTGCAGTCTTCTGTCTGTCTGTCTGTCTGCCTGCCTGCCTGTCTGTCTGTCTGCAGTCTTCTGTCTGCAGTCTTCTGTCTGTCTGTCTGTCTGTCTGTCTGTCTGTCTGTCTGTCTGTCTGTCTGTCTGTCTGTCTGTCTGTCTGTCTGTCTGTCTGTCGGTCTCCATTTCTGGAATGTGTCAGATTTGGAACTGAAGACGTCGAGAACGTAGGAATTCAGCAGCAGGATATCTAAGCAGGATATCTATTGGTTATCTAACTATCAAGGCTATCTGTGATATATATATAGGCCATCTAATTATTAATGATATCAAGGCTATCTAGACTATCTGAATCATCAAGGCTATCTGTGATATCTAGGCTATCTAATTATTAATGACATCAAGGCTATCTAGACTATCTAAATTATCAAGGTTATCTATAGTCTATCTAAACTAGCAAGGCTATCTAGGCTATCTATGCTATAAGAGATAATATCTATACTATTCATAGTATCTAGTCTATCTAAATCAGATATAGCATCTCGACTATTTAGACTATCACGGCTTCATTAAGTCGTGGCACTCAATACCTTCACTGACGACATCTTGCGACGAACCACCTTAACTGCATCAGCTTTTAATAAAGAAAAAGAGCTTTAGGCACACACACGCACACACACACAAATGTTATATATATAGACTAAAGTCGATCTGTTCCTATATATAAATATATATTTAAATATGTATAAAGGTACACACGTCTGTAGATATATACTCAATAATTATATACATTAATATAGGTCTATCTATACAATGATAGCGATAAGTCTCTATATTAATGTAAATATATAAAACATACATATGCGGTGTATACATATATCTAAACGAATACACACATACAGGTATAAATATTCATATAGATGTGTTGTTTATATGTCTACGTAGACGTGGGTAGGCTTATATAAAGGAGTATGCATACGTAGGAGGTAACTCTAAGGCTTTGCTGCGCAACAAGCTAGTGGCGCCGACTGCCGACACAAAGCCGAAACGGCGACGTCGAGAACCGAAATTGCACTAATTTAAATCGCCGGCTTTATTAAGACCATCTGCATCATCGGCGAAGGAGAACCGCCACCACCAGCAGCAGCAGCAGAAGAAGAAGAAGAAGAGGAAGACATCTACAGCATCTTCGTTGGAGAGATGCCGAGACGGCTGCGGTGGCTGCGGCATCTTCTTGTGTTGGAGAGTGTGACTTGAGCTGGGAGATGAGCTGTTGAATGGAAGGCTGATTGCGTCCGTCGCAGAGCCATTGACCGCCGCAGAACGGCGCCACAATAGACCGAATAGAAACCGTCGATCAGTCGCTCTATAGAAAAACTAATGGCATTGGCTCTGACGCAATTAGCTGCTGAGGATGCGGTCGCTTCTGCTGCTGCTGATGCTGCTGAAGAAGAAGACGAAGGAAGGAAGGAAGATGCTACAGCAGCAGCAGCGTCTCTGGAACTCACGATTATGTGCGTGTATATAACATTTACAGTGTACACATGTACAAACAGCGACTCTATATAAATGACTTTCAAGACCTAAGTGAAAGCTAATTATTATTATCTTATACATGTGTGTGTATTATTCATTATTATATGTATGTATAATATATATATATATATAAGTCATGTACACATATGATATATGTAGTCATTTGTATTAATCACATACAAGGTAAGCATATAGATACATATATATATATTTATATTTTATGTATATGTTCACTTATACACTTATATATATATATATATATATATATATAATATATATATATATATATATATATATATATATATATGTTCATATTAAAACCATTTATACTTGCTATGTATTGTCTCTGATAAAAATTATATTATACAGTTATATGTAACCCTCTGTAGTTTAATATATTAATTATATGTTTATTTATTCACACATATATTCATATATATATATCTTTATATATATATATGCGAGAAGATATATAAATACATGTATATACATAAGAGAAGATGTATGCGATGAAGTTGCTTGTTCTGAGTTTCCTCTCAATCTTGCTACAGTGGCGTTTATCCTCTGGTCTTTCGGCGTCTTCCATTTCTCTCCACCTTTTCCAATTCCTCTCTTGGTCTGCTTCCTGTCTTTCTACTCGTATGCCTTCTGTCTCATGTTTGTCTCTAACTGTCCGTGTGCCGCTACATATGCGTCTCTGCCTGTGTATGCTTGTTTAGCATACATAATGGTCGTTGGATATCTACGTGTTCATTTTGACGGATTATTTTGTCTAAACGTAACATCTTATCGGTAATTTTAGCTGTTTGGTTTTCTTCTGTTGCCGAGTTGGTGTGGTGGAATTATTTTTCGTTTCCAAAACGAAATTATTGCGTTTCGGACGTTTTGTTGTTTATCATCATGACCTTCCGTGAATGGACTGGTCCACCCACCAAGGGGGGACAGGATTCAAGCTTGTCTCAGACCTACAGACCCACGCACGCCGTCAACGTCAGGAAATCCGGTGAAGAAGGGCGAAGAGAGTCTTTGGAGCGGCTCCGACTGTCAGATAATACGGAATGGTCCAGCTACCTACCGAAAGACGGGCGACGAAACCTGTCCGACGCATATCAGATGGTTCGATTAATCTCCGCTCGCCGCAACGTCTTCCATCTACGAGAGACTGTTGGACGATGGGACAACCGTGAGCCATTGGCGGCGGATCACATCGCCCATGGTCGCTCCTCATCCTCGTTGCTACCTGCTTCAGAAACTCCGAACATGCTGTCATCATTCAACTCTAGTTGGGAACCTGTTGGTTGGGCTTTGCGTGTGTGCGCGAGCTTACCACTGGTGACTCTCCTAGTTTTCTGACCAATGTTTACTTGTGGACGAATGTTCCGTTCTTAATGACATTTAACATCATTAGCGCAGAGAGCGCCTCTGATGAGTTTATCTTGAAGAGGCGCTATACAAATTTCAAATTACAATTACAATGTTTGGTGGCATGTATGTGTCTTTGTCACCCGAATCATTTGCCTATATCGGTTACTGACTGAATGACATTCATTCTTTCGTTCATTCATTTGTTTATTCGCTCAATCGTTCAATTATTCATTCATTCGTTCATTTATTAATTCACTCATCTATTCATTCATTCATTTATTCGCTCAGTTGATTAATAGAGGAGCAGTTTCTGCTTACACTTGTTTAGCATGTTTCGATGTTTTGAACAGCCGCCATACGGGGAAAGAGGGACCAATGATCTTCAGGAAGAGGAAAGCAGCATCGAAAGGATGAAGAAAAGCAGAAGAAAGAGAGACGAGCAGTCCCTGTGTAAAAGAATCCTGCATGAGAGGTAGCCATCGCTAATTGGGTACGAATTTTTAACG
>OZ029923.1:8184979-8259979 GCA_964023275.1 Norana najaformis | reverse complement strand
AAGGTATACTCATCAGAGGCGCTCCCGGCCCGACGACCCAGAGCCACTGGGGAAAAGTAGGTCTTCAAACGTTTGCGGAAGAGAGGGGAGAAAGGGTGAGAAGTTCATGCCGCAGGTCACCAGGCAGGCAGTTCCAAGATCTAGGACCAGCCACGGCATAAGTTCTGCGTTTTAGCCAATGGTCTTCTTTGCCTTCGTGTCCATTGTGGTCTTCCATCTTCACGCCGTCTTGCATAACTTTAACAATGCGTATTGTCACGGCAGTCACACCAACAAGAATACTGAACACAAAAGAAGTTCTAATATATGTAATCGTTAGACGGAAACTCAGTTCTTATGGACGCGCATACAAGATGAATATTATTGAATAATGGTAGAAAGATCACAGATCACCGTCTGTCCTACAGATCGCACTCTTCCTTCCAACTCCCATCCTCGCGCGAACGCGTTGCCTTTGGGGTCATACCTTGCCGTGTCTTCATATCTGTGTGCCTCTGTCTATCTCCTTTCCTCTGTCTGTCATCTTTTCGTCTTCCCATGAGTCATGCCTACCTGTCTTTTATCATATAACTAATTTGTTTCTACAATACTTTATGATGAAAGTTTAATGAAGCAGAGGGGACAGTGCTTGGTTTAGCACTGCCCCCTTGCTATCCCCTTTAGAAGGTTTAAGTTTGGGGATAATCCCCCCAGTCAAAACTTTGGGAGGATAGTCCCCCTCTGGCCCTCCGTGATTTCCGCCACTGGCATTGAGTAAGTGTTCTGGAACGTTGAGTTATTTTGCTTTAACTGGAGTAGCATAAATGACTTCTTCAGTCCCTATGCGATTCTTTATTCAGTTTTTTCTCCGTTTTATTTTGCTATAAATTTTGAGAACTTCGCAGTTTAAGCGACTTAAGTTGCGTATTGAATCAAAATCGTTTTAACTTAAATGACATCTTTTAAATTTTAAAAATTCATAAAATTACAGGAAAATCATCAGGTATTTGTGTCAGAAATTGGACAGAAGCAGAATGTATTTCAGCGAAAGAGAGGGAGAAGAAGCAATGTGATGTTGAAAGAAGGAAGGAAAGAAAGAAAGAAAAGAGAAAAGAAAAGTAAGAAAGAAAGACAGACAGATATACAGACAGAAACACACACAGACACACAGACGCACAAACAAAAACACAGACATACAGACACACAGACAGACGCACAGAAACACAGACACGTAGACGCACAGACTCAATGACAGACACAGACATATAGACATAGAGACACAGAAACATATACAAACAGACACGGACAGACACACAGACAGACACGGACAGACACACAGACATACACACAAACAGACACACAGACAAACCGACCTACACAGACTCACACAGACACAGACAGACACACATACACAGCATGGCGAGCCCTGTTTCCTTACTCCATGTCAGATCTAGTCATTTCCTTTTTGTGCTGGTCGTAATGTTCTCGTAATGAGTGATTTTGCCGTCCGTCGGTCCCTCTATGCTCACGTCGACCGCCGGGCACAAAAGAAAACTTAGCGTCCACGCCGCCCGTGAAATAAGTCGGTAATTTGTCGGCCGCAGTCGGCGTCGAACCCAGCTTTTGTCAACCGATGAATGGACGCATTATTCTGACGGATAGCCAGCCGACGCGTCGTCCAGCCACGCGGCCAGCCAGGCGGGCGGCCAGGCGGGCAGACGGGCCGACGAAGCCGCTCACCGACCGACCGACTTGAATGAACAATGATTGGAGTTTTTGTTCGAAACTTTGTCGAATATTGACGTCTGGTATGGAGCTGATCACGGATTTCCAAATTGTTCGCACAGATTAGTTCATTGATGCGATGCGTATGCACGAGACATGGACCATTGTTCGCGTTCAGTCGTGCTCATATTATATATATATATATTAATATATATGTATATATGATGTGTACTATATATGTATATATATATTTCGCTTTTATATAGAGAAGCAGACAGAATAGAGATAGCAAACAGCAATTATATATATCGACATACAGTGTGTATATTGTAGGCCTATAATGTCAAGAAAGAGAGCAATAGAAACAGAAGGAGATGATGGATGGATGGATGGATGGATGGATGGATGGATGGATGGATGGATGGATGGATGGATGGATGGATGGATGGACGGACCGACAGATAGACAGACCGACAGATAGATAGATAGAGATAGAGACAGAGACAGACAGAGACAGCGAGAGTGAGACATGAAGAAATTAGTGACTAGCGAAGGTATAATAGTTTAGCTCTCGTAAGTTTTTCACTATAGAAACAACTTTACAGCAAGTCCTTCGTGTTAACAGTGCATTGAATTACCTTATCTTACATTATCGTACCTTACCTTACAATACACAGTCAGTGTTTCACTGCCTGGCAACTTAAAACATCAACCTCTCTCCTCAGCTCATCTCTGCTCAACTCTGCTCTCCTCTATTTTCGATTGCTCGTCTCTGTATCATTCTCTTCTCCTCTCCTGTCTGCTCCGCTCTCTGCTCATCTTCGCTGTGATCTGCCCTGTGTGTCCAGCTCTCATCTCTTCTCCTCTGCTCAGTTTTCTGCTCTCCTCTACTCATCTCCAATCTGCTCTGCTCAACTCTCCTCTTCTCTGCTCTTTCTGCTCTCCGCTGCTTATCTCCAATCTGCTCTGCTCAACTCTCCTCTTCTCTGCTCTTTCTGCTCTCCTCTACTCATCTCCAATCTGCTCTGCTCAACTCTCCTCTTCTCTGCTCTTTCTGCTCTGCTCTACTCATCTCCAATCTGCTCTGCTCAACTCTCCTCTTCTCTGCTCTTTCTGCTCTCCGCTGCTTATCTCCGCTCTGTGCTGCTCTACTCTTCTCTCCTCTCTTTTAATGAAAATGTAGTCAGCACATTAAATTAAACTTTATTACATTACACGATGGTTACTTCGATCTAATAAGCTGAGAGTTAACTTTGGAGCTGGATACGACCAACAAAGGAGAATCGTCCAATAACGCAGTTCTGTTACACTGGGATTATTTCCTAAAGATGAACTAAATTTGGGATTCTTGTCCCTGGCCGTGCACTGTGAGACTTCGTGTTAGAAAGAAGCCCATTATAATTAGTCACCAGTGTTAATCTATAGGTTAAATTAATTATAGCAAATAATTATCGTCATTGTTGTTGTTGTTGTCGTCGTCGTCATCATCATCGTCATCAGTTCCTGACGCCATCTATTTAGCAGCGAGGGGTGCGATTAAATTATCTCCATTATTTTCGGTCATTTGTAAATCCGATGCTCTTGTGTTTAGCCAAACATAATGGAGTAAGAAAATTAAATCGAGCCTTTGAACTTCGTTGATGAAGTTAGCAGATCAATTATTCGATAATAAATGAACAGTTACTTTGATTGACCGAAAACACGTAGCCTAAGGTAGTGGAATGAAACCTCTCGTTATTCGATCTTGCTCTCCACACAGCGTGAAGGTGGGACCAGGACACATAGGACTGTCTTTGGCATCGTCAACAAGACCTCAATATAAGAAAATTATTAATTTTAGCTATCCACTGCTAGTTACTTCACGTAGACACTTATAGCAATACTTATTTTAGTTTGCATATCGTAATCGTAATCGTAATTCCGAGATTTCTACAGCGCCCAACGAAGGGACCAGCTTATTCACAGGCGCTCATTCAAAACAAAATCGATAGGCAAAAGGGTTCGGTTCCAGGTCAGGATCCAAAAGTCAGACGGAGAGACAGCGTGGTAGCTACGGTGGGTGATGTTTGGGGTTGGAGAGCAGAGAAATAAGAGGAAGATGGGGTGTCAGGATAGGATCTGTGAAAGAGGAATGTTTTCAGTTTTGAGTGAGAGGCCGAAGCAGAAATTGCAAGGTGCAGCATCGTTGATTTTGTATGATGGGACAGAAATATGTAAATGTATATGTGAAAGTGAATGTAGATGTGAATCTCCAAATTTATCAGTGTTAGACAAAAGACGCTGCGTAGGAAATGCCAGTTTAATCACCGACACAATATCAAATCCAGTCCGCAAGATTCAATCAGTTCGGTCAGTTTCGGTGCCAGGCAAGACTCTGGGGGGGGTCTTAAAGTTTCACGGTTTAGAAGTTTCACAGCCTGGGGTGTAACGCGCCAAGCAAGCACCGTATTCATACATTCCGGTATAAAAATTATCTTCGAAACATAAACATACTCACGTGAAACATTGCCCTGTAAACGGATAATCCAAGAGTCACTTGATTCTTAAACATGTAATCACAAATCGTTAGACGCCCTTTATCTCACAGGTAAAATCCAACTCCAACGAAACGAATCCAATCCAATACCTGAATCTGTAAATATATTCCAGGTATGTCTTGGAGACAAGAACAATTCAGGATTACGGTTTGCAGCACAGGTAGACCTTTTCTTCCACAGGAGCAATCCAGGTAGACCTATTACAGAGTTAAGACCATGATCGTGGCGCATGGAGCTAAAGGCCACAGAAAGTCAAATTTCTAGTAGGCCTAAACACATTTTCAATTTCTGTTTCACGGTTATGAGTAAGGAGTAAGCCTATACGGGTGAGAAAATCAATCACAGGACTAAAACTTTTTATTAATTTATGGTTAAATTTTGTACAGAAAATGTTCTCTCTTAATTTTCTCGCATCATTTCAACTCGCTGCATGAAATTACGGGAGGTTACCACGCGTTGCAAATCTTTATATTTGAAATTTTCGTGTAGACTTTGCTTAGTCTCAAAACGTTCAAATAAGCCAACTGCTGATCTTCAACAGAAGTCCAACCTAGCTGGCTTAAACAACCGCAAGTGTCATAACTCACGAAAATTATTTCCGCTGCTCATCTGGGGATAAGCAGATTGCTTCCTAATTTTGATGAACTTTTAAATTTTCATGAACTTCTCAATGCTTTATTCTAACTTCGAGAATTCGATACATTTATACACTCATTATTCTTAACAATGAGACTTGCGATCACAAGTTTTCCGGCAGGTGAACTTAGAAAAAACTCCGTGTGTCGTCCACACCGAATATTAAGCATCGCGCAACCTACAAAACCGCGCAGCCCACTAAGAATTCGTTTCCGCTGGTTATCCATCAACCCCAACTTCTGCTCGGCAGGTGCCAGAACAGAGAGGAAATGAGGAGAACCTCAAACGGCAAACAAAGCCCGCAAGGCAAGCGAGCAAGCACGCACCGGACCGATTGATAAAGAAGCCGAAACAAACAACGAAAGTCTCGTGTTCTCCACTGCAGGCGTTCTTCTCTTTGGCGCCGGTGTCTTTGACTCGCTCTGCATAGAACTCGTCGCTGGCACAGGAGGAGCCAGCGAGCGAGCGAGCGCTGCGTTCCATTCGATTCCTCGTTCGCTGGGCCTTATATGAAGCAGGGTTCCACGGGCCAGTCGCCTCGGTGCTCGCCGGCGGCAAATCGTTGCGACAAAGGCACTCTCCAGGGTAGGCGCCGATCGGCAAATAGAGCTGCCGCGGCCCACACACAGACAGACACACCCACGCAGCGAGAGGGAGAAGCGCATGCACGCCGGTCTTTTCTGTCGGATCCTGTCCTCCTTAATGCACTACAATACTTCGTAGTCGAGCGTCTAGGCCTATCAGCAGAGAGAGAGAGAGAGAGAGATAGAGAGAGAGTGAGAGAGACAGAGAGTGTGAGTGTGTGGGTGTGCGACAGAGAAAGAGAGAGACAGAAAGAGAGACAGAAAGAGATAGAGGGAGGGAACGAGAGAAAGACAGAGAGAGAGGCAGAGAGAAATAGACAGAGAAAGAGACAGAGAGGCAAAGACAGAGACAGAAACAGAGACATAGACAGAGTTAGTGATAGAGATATGAGATATAGAGACAGAAACAGAGAAAGACAGGGAGAGAGACAAAGAGAAAGAGAATGAAAGAAAGAGACAGAAAGAAAGAGACAGTGACAGAGAGATAGAAAGGAGAGAGACAAAGAAGGGAAGAAGCAAAAGGAAAGGAAGGGAGGGAAGGAGGGAGAGAGGGGTGGGAAGCGGTGTAGGGCGACCGAGAAGCGGAAGGGGAGACAGAGGGGTATCGATTCCATGCGACTGCTCTTCATACCGGAAGGTATTCGTTGAATGTCTTTTAGAGATCACGCCAACGCAGACAAAGCCACTGAGAAGTTTTGCCAATGGGAGAAATTGAACGCTGAACAAGCACGATCGTTATCGGGTCGCTACAGACAGACAGACAGACAGAGAGACAGACACACACACAGACAGACAGACACACACACACAGACACACACACAGACACACAGACACACAGACACACAGATACATGTAGCAGGACGGACGGTAAAGGATGGCAATGTATCTATGATAAAGTAAGACACAACAAAGAAAGGTAAGATAACCTGAAGTAAGGTAAGCTAAGGCAAGTTAAGGTAAAGCAAAGTAAGGTAAGGTAAGGTAAGATAAGATAAGGTACGGTATGGTAGTGTCAGGTAAGGCAAGGCAAGGCAAGGCAAGGCAAGGTAAGGTAAGGTAAGGTACGGTATGGTAGGGTAAGGTATAGTTAAGTAAAGTAAGGTAAGGCAAGGTAAGGTAAGGTAAGGTTAAGTAAGGCTAAGTAAGGTAAGGTTGGGTAAGGCAATGTAAATTTAGGTTCGGTAAGGTATGGTAAGGTCAGGTCAGGTAAGTTAAGGTAAGCTAAGTTAAGATATCATAAAAATAACAAAACCTTAAGTAAAAAACCTGTTAGTCAAAAGTAACTGCACCCGCATTGCCTGCTTCCCCGACTCTGTTGGTGTTTCTCCAATCGGGTAAAAGAAGCCTTAGGGTTCGAACCCTTGAAGCATCGGCAGCTGCAACACAGCCAGCCCTACAGTCAACCAGCATCGGTCGAGTCGAAATGAGATATCGAGGGACAATAGGTAGGGGGACCGAGGAGAACGAGGCCCTGTTCGCCGGCCGTCACAACTCAATCAGGTGTCCGTTGAAAAGGCGCGCGTGTCGGCCCCATTCAGCGCTAATCTATTGGGCAAGCGAGCACTGACAATGGCTTCTGCTCAACGCTGGATTAGGACTCCTTTGGTCCGAGGATTAGATCCCCATTCACCCAGCGCAATGGACGGCGAACTGGCGAAGAATCAAGCAGTCTCGTATACACAGATACGGACACTGACCCAGACAGACACAGGCAGACACGAGAAGGTACATAAAGACACAGACAGACGCAGTCAACCACACACAGACGCTGTCAGACACACGCAGACACAGACGCAGACAGACGAAGTCATACAGAGACAGACGCAGTCAAACAGACAGACGCAGTCAGACACAGACAGACACAGACAGACGCAGTCAGACATACACAGACGCAGTCAGACAGAGGCAGACGCAGTCAGACAGGCGCAGTCAGACACAGACAAAGACAGACGCAGTCAGACACAGACAGACACAGACAGATGTAGTCAGACATAGACAGATGCAGTCAGATACAGACAGACGCAGACACAGGCAGACTTAGGGAGACCCACACATACACAAGCACATACAGACACACATAGACAGACACGTAGAGAGAATGACCATTTAGATAGCTCGGCCTCTTGTCGAAGACTATCCTCTTAAATATTCAAGTACATATGAACCAGGAACCAAGTGGAAAGTGGAACTACGATTCCAATGCCTCTGCTTTTCCACTCCAGTGCTTCCTTCTCTTCTTTACCATTCTTTACCACCTGTTGCTCCACTGAACTTAAGATCAGTAAGACTAGATGATGCGCTGCTGCTGAAGTCGAGAATCTAGGCTACGCTACGACGATGGGTGAGTTGACACGGTGACCGAACGGTTAACACGTCTCCCATGTACCTCTGTGTCCTCGGTTCAAATCCGAGCGTTGATTCCTTTAGTCTCTTCTTTCGTCCGTTGCTTTGTGGGTTCTTTCGTCCGCTGATTAGTCCGTCCATTCGTCCGTTGATTTGTCCGTTGCTTTGTCCATTCATTCATTCATTCATTCATTCAATCAATCAATCATCTTTCATTCCTTCATTCATTCATTCATTCACTCATTCATTTCATCATTCATTCCTTCATTCATTCCTTCATTCATTCATTCCTTCATTCATTCCTTCATTCATTCCTTCCTTCCTTCCTTCCTTCATTCATTCCTTCATTCGTCCGTCCCTTTGTTCGTTCTCGTCCATCTCGCGTCGCGAGACTCGAGTTCACTGTCGTCTGCTTTCAATGGCGCGCGTGTCATTCATGAATGCTTTCATTTCCAGGCGCTTCCTTTAGAGGATGTTATTTGAGGATGCCATCTCTTCTCCTCTCCGCCAACAATGGCCGCTCTGTCGCCGTACCAACGAGTACATATAGCATCTCTTGTGCGCATCTCTCTCTCTCCGCTGCTGATGTGCGATTCGGGAAGCGTCGATACTCCTAACAATCGTGTCTGGTCCTTCGGACGCCAGTAGCAGAAAGTGAGGCTGGCAAATACTCTCCTCCTTCTTTTTCTTCTCGTTCACTTCTTCTCCTTCCTCTCTCGTCCTCTCTTTCCTGCCTCCTCTTGCATCTCTCCGTCCTCCAGTTTTCTACTCCTCGTTCTCTATAGTTATCACGACGTCTGTTTGTGTCTTTCGTATCCTGCTTCTTCCTCTCTCCTGTATCTCTTGCTCCTCACTTTATTCCTTTCTTCATTTCTCTTATTATCGTCCTCTACCTCCATCCTATCCTCCTCCTCCTCCTCCTCCTCCTCTCGTACACATCTTCCTGCTTCTCTTTATTCTCCTCGTTTCATGTTGCTCATATTTCTTCTCCTCTTCCTCCTCTCCTCCTCTTGCATCACCTTCTCGTCATCTTCTTCCTCCTTCCCTTCTTCTGCTCCTCGTTTCCTCTTGTACTAGTCCTCCTCCCTCTCCTTCTCATCTTCCTCATGCGTCACTTTCTCGCTCTTCTCATTCCAATTCTTCTCCTCTTGCTCTGGTCCTATTTCTCCTTTCGACTGTCTGGCTCCTGGATCTTGATCACTGACCCAGACAGACACAGGCAGACACGAGAAGGTACAGAAAGACACAGACAGACGCAGTCAACCACACACAGACGCTGTCAGACACACGCAGAAACCGAACCATTTTGCCTATCGATTTTGTTTTGACTGATAACCTGTTCCCGCGACTTAGCTTTCGTCGGGCGCTGTAGAAATCTCGAGATTACGATAACGATAACGATATAGAAGACTTATGCATTTACTTTTTATTGAAAAACACGTATATTTACATGTTCAGAAAATACTTACCTATGGGTCGTAGATGCTACCAGCTGAAATTGGCTTCTGGTTACGGTAGCGTAATGGGGATTGCCACAACGCAAATACCAACATATGCCACCTGGCGAATGTACGACATTCCCACTGGGGCACGACGTCCCTCGCAGGGTCCTGTCTCGAATCCCCCAACGCTTCATCGCTGCCCTGGACTGCTCATCCATTCTGCTCGTGCTAGGGTGAATTGCTCGCTTACTTTGCTCGCAAAAGGATGCGCTGCTATCAATGCACATGTTCAAGTTTAGCACCACCTACAGGAGGAACCTTAAATGGCGTGGCGCCAATTAAAAAGGGGAGCAGCGATAGGGAAGGATCTCACCCCATAAATTCACTGAGAAATGAGCAGGATCGAGGCAATACGGTCGCTACAGAAAAACGTGTACATTTACATTTATTCTACATCTGCTTAGAATGGGCTTCTTCATGCCCTCTGGTTTGATTGTAACAGGAGTAGCTACTAGAACCTGACCCCTTAAATTGAACACTTCTCTCTGGCTTGGGCTGGGACGTGAGCGGAAACTCACACATCCTTTTAACAATGGGCAATACCATCCATCAACCCGCTAGATGGCGTGTATATGAAAGTGGGCGTTGATAATGTAGCAGTAGGCCTATACGACTTCCGGTCTGCAGTGTGGAAAGTAAACAGCGATAGATTCACAGAAAAATATCAAAGCAACACATTATGTTGGTGTCCATGACAGCAGGAAGTAGAATTGTAAGCCCAATTTCACTCCAGCGTTGCTTATTCGCGGCGAAATTCCTTATTTTTTTGGAAATCTCCAAATTTCTTGGAAAGCCATTGTTGTTTCTTAGTAAAGAGGATGCCAGAAAAACTGGTGATAATTACACTTCTTATATCACAAAATAACAAAAACAAATATTTGAGTAAAACAATCAAACAAGAAAACAACAATTAGAATAAACACTGAGCAAATCTAACCTAAATCCCTAACCTTCACAAGTTCGCCATTATCGGTATGTTGTTATTTCTCAAGTGATTTATATAAAAAACAAAGAAACTTTCTTTGCAATACACAGATCACACTGTCAAGCAGATCAAAGGGTAAGATACCTTGATACATTTTCACACAAGATCTGGGGTTTAAAATATAGATTCCGAATGTGCCAGAGGAATTTGCTTCTTCTTATTATTATTATTGCCATTATGGATATATTTATTCATTATTTGTATTTATTATTATTATTATTACTGCTATTGTTATTGTTATTATTATTATTGCTATTATTATTATTTATTATTATTATTATTATGATCATGATCATTATTATTATATAAAAAGTTGGTTGCACACATAAGGTCAAGCATACAGTGGTGCAGATCAGAAGTCATGCCATGATTACTTTCAGTGGGTATGAAAACTGACATAATATTGGTTAAGCTTAAGTGCAATGAGATCAGTAACTGAGATTTGCTGACAGCTATGCTGCCGTTGTCTGCCTCAACAAATCCGATGGTCTTACATACCATTTCTATGACATGTACTTCAAGAAATCGCAAGTACTGATGCTTCACATCACCCAGTTTAAACAAGTCACGACTCATATGAAGAAGCAAAGGATCTGGTATTAGTCGATATGATACATTTCCAAACAACCATCCTGTCTGCCCTTCTGAACAATAACAACAGATCCAGTGGTCTTGTATATTAGAACCGGAATTTCGCAAATCAAACATCTGCCTTTGTTCGTGTATTTCAAGAAATCAAACAACTCTCTTTAAGTCACAGCTGACTACTGACACACATGGATAGCCAACCACACATTTCCTTACAAAGAAAGCTGGAACAGAAAATCCTGCTTATATTTAACTCTGAGCTTATGATGTATTGGAGTCTACAACATATATCAGGATCAAGGTCCGTTCCAGGTCAGTGTTCTAAGAGGTTAAGTGTTCAGAAAGACCAGTGTTCAAATAACAACAGATGCTGCTTAAGACTGAGTTTCTGAGAATCCAAACAAAGTCTAAAGAGAGAAAGTACTAACTCTGTTTCTTTGCGATCTTTGCTCTTTCCTAGAAGCCGACAACAAAAGCCAGGGTAATGCTAAACAAAGAAGCCATGTCATGAACTGCTCTTGCTTGGAAAGGGGTCACGTTAGCTGCTGCACTTTGGATCATCACTCACGAACTGCTGTTGAGTATTGTTGAGCTTCATATAACGGATGAAGAAACTGTTGGCCTTGGAATAATTCGTCTTGTGAGACTTCAGTTCCGATCTTTGCTCATATCTCTGCACCACAACTCGGATGCTGCATAATTTAAACAGCACAAAAATTTCTCTGCACCGCACAAGACGTACTCTTTATTGTGTAACTCACAGCAATTTAAAAGCACTTTAATTTCAACCCCACAGTCACTGTTCTTTTACATGAAAAATTTTTCCAGTTGCCAGTGGACCATTACTGAGACTGAAAGTACTTCGCTCGAGCATCTTTGCCATCTCCAGCTGAGACTTAGCCGAAGCCACTTGAGCAGGCGTACAGCCAGAGTAAGACGTCGTAGAGGGATTGGCACCGCAGACCAAAAGCAGTTTAGCCATCTGGTGACTGTTTCTCTCAGCGGCGTAGTGCAGAGGCGTCTGACCGGTTTTTCCATCGGCAACGTTGACGCCGGCTCCCGCTAGCAAAAGGATGCGTGCGGCGTCCAACTGATTCGACGTGACGGCTAAATGAAGAGCTGTGAGACCTGTGGAAAAGAATTGGTTTCTGTACAAAGGATTTCACATTGTCGGCCACACATGAAATGTGATGATGCAAATTAATGAAGATAATGATGATGATGATGGTGGTGGTGGTGGTGATGATGCTGCTGCTGCTGATGATGATGATGGATATAAGAAGAGTAATTATCACTAGTTTTTCTGGCATCCTCTTTACTAAGAAACAACAATGGCTTTTCAAGAAATTTGGAGAATTTCCAATGAATAAGGAATTTCCCCGCAAATAGGCGACGCTGGAGTGGTGATAATAATGTGTTGAAGAGATTACTGATGGATGATCACTATGACAACTAATCCATGATAACAACGACTGTGGTGATGCTGATAACGATTTCATTTATTTATTTTTTAAATTATTTATCATATTAATTTATTATACATGCAAAGTCAGTAAATTTGAATCTGAGGCAAAAAGCAATTGTGAGTGAAGGACTTGCTCAGTAACCGTATAAGGGGAGGCTCGAACCCATACTCTCTGCATTACACGCCGTGTGCTCTAACCACTCGGCTACCGTGCCCCACATTCTCTATTTCAAACCCTTATGATGGGCACAGTCATGAATTCTGAATTTGGTGTTTGTTGCCTCTGAAGCCGAAGATTCTGATAATGACGGATGATGATGACAATAACGATGATGAAGGATGTTAAAACAACAGTGATTACCCATCATACGAACACACCAACAATTCACCCCTTGCAATATCTGCACAGGTCATTCACACAAAACCGAAAGCAATCTTCTCCCACAAATCTTATCCTGATTCTTCCTCTTCCCCTTATCTCACTTTCCGGTTCAATTCCAAACACCATTGACACATCCGTCTGACTGTCTGCCTGACTTGGATCATGACCAGGAACTGAACCCCTCCTGCCTATCGACTTTGTTTTGACTGAGCGCCAGTGAATAAGCTGGTTCTGTCAACTAAGCTTTTGTTGGGCGCTGCAGAAATCTCGAGGTTACGATTACAATTACAACTACCACAGCAACAAGAAGAACGAAACAGCAACAACTGTGCAGACTGACCTTCATAGTTTCTGGCATCAAGGTCAAGGACATGGTTCGACTGGGTCAGCAGGCACTTGAGGCAATCCAGTTCCTCATACTTGACGGCCAAGTGGACGCTGTTTGCTCCACTGCGATCACATACGTTTGGCGATGCCGAAGCCCTGAGCAGTATGTCAACAATGTTTAGCTGAGAGGTGATCACTGCGATCTGGAGGGCTGTCTGAAATTAAATATGGTATTCATCAGGTGACCACGGAATTGTACATGACTTCTGCTTTATCGTAATGTAAAAACTATAAGTATCGCGGAATTGGACAAGACTTCTGCTTTATCGTAATGTAAAAACTATAAGTATCGCGGAATTGGACATGACTTCTGCTTTATCGTAATGTAAAAACTGTAAGTATCGCGGAATTGGACATGACTTCTGCTTTATCGTAATGTAAAACTATAAGTATCGCGGAATTGGACATGACTTCTGCTTTATCATAATGTAAAAACTGTAAGTATCGCGGAACTGGACATGACTTCTGCTTTATTGTAATGTAAAAACTATAAGTATCGCGGAATTGGACATGACTTCTGCTTTATCGTAATGTAAAAACTATAAGTATCACGGAATTGGACATGACTTCTGCTTTATCGTAATGTAAAAACTATAAGTATCGGCATGATAGTACCAGTATGCATGCACACATTTATGTTAAGTATGTATAATGTTTAAATGTATTTACTAACGTTAGTAACTATGTATGTATGTATGCATGTATGCATATAATGTATGCATACATGCATGTATGAATTTATGTATCTACGTTAGTATGCAATCTAATGACTTCTATAGCGCCGATGTCATAATGCCTAAGGCATCAGTCGATGGTTGCATCAGGCCAAAATCGCAATTCAAAGTCATAATCCATTGGAGAAGCCGGGTCAAATTGAAATGGGTCAGAGAAACCAGAAGCACATGAATGTATGTACGTATGTCGTATGTGTGTATGTACGTATGTATGTATGCATTCATGTATGTATGTATGCATGCATGTGTGTATGTATGCATGTGCGTATACATGTATGTATGCATGTGTGTATTCAAGTATGCATGAATGTGTGTATGTATGACGTATGTTCATGCATACATGTATATGTTAATGTTAGTTAATATCAAGAAGAATGTCTCTGGACATTTTACCGCATCTGTTAATTCTATCTGATTAGAAGACATCAAAATTATTTTGAATACGTACAATCCCAAGCAAAGCTTTAAGACAGCTGATGAGCCTTTGGCATTTGATTCATTTCCAAATGTCAGAATAATCAGAGCCCAGGGGCCTAAAGTCTGGAAATAACAAGGTCTCTCTGAATCAGTCACCGAACACACAAACTCAGAGCAGTAAACAGCACCAACCCACATGAGCTGTTGAGAATCAAATGGCTGGAGTGGACACGCACCCACGCATGCACGCACGCTCGCAGGCGCAGAGAGAGAGACGTCCGATCACACTAGGCTTAAGAGAGAGAGACACAGACAGAGAACGTGAGCGAGACAGTCAGCGAGAGGAGAGAGAAAGAAAGAGACAGACAGAAAGAGAGAGACTGAGAGAGAAAGAGAGAGACAGAGAGAGACAGAGACAGAAAGAGAAAGACAGACAGACAGAAAAAGAGAGAGAGACGGAGAGAGAGACAGAGGCAGACAGAAAGAGAGACAGGCAGACAGAAAGAGAGACAGACATACAGACAGAAAGAGAGAGTAAGACAGAGACAGAGAGAGAAAGAGACACAGAGAGAGAGAGAGACAGACAGAAAGAGAAAGACAGACAGACAGAAAAGAGAGAGACCGAGAGAGAGACAGAGACAGACAGAAAGACAGACAGACAGACAGAAAGAGAAAGTAAGAGAGAGTCAGAGGAGAGAGAGAGAGAGAGTGACAGAGTGAGAGAGAGAGAGAGAGAGTGACAGTGAGAGAGAGAGAGAGAGAGAGAGAGAGAGAGAGAGAGAGAGAGAGAGAGACGTCCGATCATACCAGACTCAAGACAAAACCATGCCCATATGGAAAATACACCATGACACTGCATCATCCTCCGTCCGACTGCACTGACCCCATTATGTATATAACTGGGGTTAAAAACTTGCTGCACTAGATAGATGCAAACCAGAGGCGTCTGTTAGGGGCAGCCATCATCATCACCATCCATATCACGTGCCCTTAATAAGAGGAGTCTTTATTCTCTGTAATTGTCTGCAGTCAACTTGTCAGTCTATGTTCGGTGTTCAGTTAAATTGGCAGTCCCCAGGGCTCCTTCATCCGCCCCCAGATTAAACAAGATCCACCCCTATCACGACCAACAACCGCTATTGTACTCAGTTAGCCGACTCTGACACCCCAAATTCCCCAATCCTCCAATGACCAACTGCCACAACCATTCGAATGGGCAGCCGTGGTGAAGGACCTTGTCGATAAATTCATTGAAAATGAGCAGGGTCGCAGCCATAAGGGCGCTATAGAAAAACGTGTACATTAACTTTTACCAGCTTTTCCAAGTGGTAGATCCCTACACTCCAGGGTATTTAATACTGCCCCCTCCATCAAATGGACTCTAATTAGATCCAACGCCATAGACTGCTGTTTGACTGAAGTATTTGACTGAAGAGAAGGGGTTTTGCCCAATGCTGACGCAGGCGCCTAATTATGACCATTCAGTAATTTCCCTACAGCCTGTGCCCTGAACACAGACTGTAGGGAAATAACTGAAAGTCCATAATTAGGCGCGGACGTCCGCAATGGGCAAAACCCCTTCCATTAACACCTCCCTCCCCAATTTACGGAATTTCTTTATGGACTACCCCTGCTATGAGCTTGAAACTATAATTGAATTTATTAACGTTGGATCACTTTTCCGTTTATTCAGTTATTGTAAAGGGTCAGTTGGGTCTTGTTTAAAACAGATGGCATGATCACAATATCCGTGCATTCTATTTATAACTATAGGGTTTTCCTTTCTCCTGTAACCTTCTTATCTGGCTATTACATCTCTTCCTAAATGTGAATTCAAATAAACATTATTTTAGTGACCTAGCATCAAACTTGACCAAACAACCTGGCTCGTGCGAGCCTCATTTGATATAGCGCCAGTGTATAAACTGGTGTTCCTGACTCAGCTTTAGTGCAGCACTGAGAAATTTCGATTTACATTACATTAAAGTTACTGGTCAAATAACAAAACCCCTTCTCGTACACCCACAGATAAGTGCATTTACAATTAATGACAAAATGACACCACCCCTAACACATCTAACTGTTCATTACAATTGCTGCTACGTGTACGTATGCTTCAGAGCAACCCGGTTGTACAGTAGGCCCATAAACTGTTTGTCTCTGAATAAACAAGAAGACAGTACTAAAAATATCTCGTGAACGCAACATGCCAAAAAAACAGGGTTTTACCAGGAAGAGAAAAGTTCCCTGCAATAAATTGTGCTCGACTGTTGAAAATAGGAAGAAGAAGGCCTAAGACAATAAAACATAGTCTGCAAACACATCATAAAAATTCAGTGTATCGAGTGGGTTACTACTCTCTCATTCTTGGAATGTCTTCGTGATTTGACAATGGGGATTTTGTGTTTAACTATACACAAGTATATATACATATACATGTATAGGATACTTGTGAAATCAAGATAAATCTTTGGTCCCTTTTGAAAGCTCGCATTTAAATCTGTCTCGTCAAAAGAGGCACTGAGGCGTACTGCAGGCTAGAGCAATAAAAAATAGCACAAAAAGGCTGAGTGATTAGTCACAGCCATAACTTAACCCATCAAAGCAACATGACCCAACCCAACATGAAACATTATAATATATTATGCAACTGTCACTTCTAAAGTGGAAACAATTCAATCTGCCAGGCATGAAATTAAATTCTTGTAGATTCACTTACACCTGAATGCCCATGTTTAGGGATCAGACTTCATTAAGTGCAACTTGCTAAGTAAGATGCAATTCAAAGCACAAGTTCTGACTCAGACTTCATTAAGTGCAACTTGCTAAGTAAAATGTGGTTCAAAGCACAAGTTTTGACTCAGACTTCATTAAGTGCAACTTGCTAAGTAAAATGTGGTTCAAAGCACAAGTTTTGACTGAGACTTCATTGCACAGCAATTTGTAGAAGCAGACACAACTGAACATACAAATTTCAACTATGACTTCGTAAAGTGCAACTTGGTAAGTAAGCTGCTACACACATAACTTAGACTTTATTGAAGTCTGACTACGTCAGATTTGTGCAATTCATTGCACCAATCACATTCAAGAACTGCCCTGAAGATGCACTAAAAATGATCAGTTACACTACACACGTTTAGTCTATACTTTTAGTCTATATGTAATTTATGTGTGCAATTTAGTCTTTGTATTTAGTCCATTTAATTTAGTCTGTATATGTGATCTATATATGTAATATATATGTAGTCCATATATATCTAAATAGTCTATATATATGTAGTCTATATATGTAATTTAGTCTGTATATATTTAGTCTAATTTAGTCTACATATATTCTGTATGTAATTTAGTCTATATGCAAATTTAGCCTATAAATCTATAACACAAAAATGTACATGGGTCAAAGTTTCTGGCTGTTATAGGATCAAATTTTGAAGAATCAGGATCCTTCCTACGCATTTCTCAAAAACCTCACTGACTGGCAAAAATTTATTTCCCCTGAGTCATCCTTCCTTCTTCATGTCAACAATGGCTACTACGCCCTATACTCTCATTCACGGATGGATGCCTCACCTTTCGGTTGCTGTCATAAACGTCTAAGGATGCTCCCAAGCGTGACATGATCCCAACACACTTCCTTACGTAGCTTTCTGAACCTCGTGCAACACCAATGTGCAACGGCCTGAATTTGACAACAACAACAATGCAACCCAGTGAATCGGACACAACAGACTCTTCAAATGCTGTTAGGTTTTTGGTTTGCTGTATATGGGTACATACGTATATGAATGCACGTATGTACACAGGCCTATGCACTGGGCATGTATGTAGGTGTATGTATGTATGTATGTATGAATGTATGCATCTATGTATGTATTTATGTATGTATGTGTATGTATGTATGTATGTATGAATGTATGTATGAATTTATTTATGTATTTATGTATGTACGTGTATGTATGTATGTATGAATGTATGTATGAATTTATTTATGTATTTATGTATGTGTATGTGTATGTATGAATGTATGTATGAATTTATTTATGTATGTATGTGTGTATGTATGTATGTATGTATGCATCTATGGATGTATTTATGTATGTACGTGTATGTATGTATGTATGAATGTATGCAACTATGTATGTATTTATGTATGTATGTGTATGTATGTATGAATGTATGGATCTATGTATGTATTTATGTATGTATGTGTATGTATGAATGTATGTATGAATTTATTTATGTATTTATGTATGTATGTGTATGTATGTGTATGTATGAATGTATGTATGTATGTATGTATGTATGTATGTATGAATGTATGAATGTACTTAAGTATGTATGTATGTATTTGTGTATGTACGTTCAGCCAAAAATGTAACATCAGAAGCATAGGTAATGTGTATAGGTATTGCATTACAAGAGCAAAATGAACTTTAATTATTTTTTACCTGCTTATGATGACCTATGAACGGCATTCAAATTTGAGTGATATTTATACTTTAAAAGAAAAATTGTCTATATTTTAAAAGAAAATTATTTATACTTTAAAAGAAAAAATTACATAAACTTTAAAAGTTATAAATAAAAATATTAAAATTCTGGAATTTAAAATTAATATTTAAAATCAAAACTTGCATTGAAAAATACTAGATTCAATCAGAGCTTTGCTTAAAATCTGCAAAAGCATTTAAACATACATGAAAAATGCTAGATTGAATCAGAGCTTTGCTTAGAATCTGCAAAAGCATTTAAACGTACAAATCACCATCTTCGTCGGGTGTTACGGCCCATCGAACATCCTCGGGATTTTCTAAAGCATTCTCTGGCCACTGATCATAATGCTCTTCGTGTCTCTGAGGAATCTCTAAAGACAAAGACAAATTAGAAAGTTAGGCTACTTATTGCTATCAGAACATCAATTACTTTCTTGTAGAAATATCTACATCTTCTACACCAGCGCCATCTTAGTTTGAGTTTTAGTTTCGCATTTACGCATTGCCAAACAATGGACAACTTTATAAGAACTTCACTGACATACAAGGCGTGATAACTTATTCAAAAACAGTAGAATAAAAACTAATCACAAATAAAAGAACAACTTTACACTGTAAAATAATAATGATTGCATTTTACAATTCAACCAACAAGACTGATATCCATAAGCCCAAAAGTTCAATTCGGTTCTATACCCGGTACATCATATCAGATATCTTATCAGAAACCTTATCGTTAGGCCTACACCTAACCTAACAATAAGCCTACAATAAACCCCATTATCTAAACTAATCTAATTTAATAAACTCTGTAGCTTCCCTGTAAAAACCCATTAGGCACTATCATTGGGAAAGTGAGCGTGAAACGCAAAGGCAAGCTTCAAGCTGTTGGGCCATCGAGTACAGGACAACACATGGAAGGCGGCAAATAACCGGTGAGAAACTGTGATCTGTACTCAAAAGCAATGATTAGGTTGTCATTTCCACTCAATTCGTCTTTTCGTGAAACTCTATTCAGTTCAGTCTGCCTTGCTACAAACAACACTTGCAATTCAGTCTGCACTGTCAAAAGAAAGGTCTGGTAGCGGGAGACACTAATACACTGGCCTCGTTAGCTGCATTGGTTAACGCGTACGTCAAGGCGCCTCTGAGAGTGAGGACACCGGTTCGCTTCCCAGTCGTGGCTTCTTTCAGCGATTTGAATCTCGCGCTAGCACGGTCCGTATAAGGGAACCTTAACTGGCGTTGCGCCCAGTCAAACGGGCAGCAGTGGTGAAGGATCTCACCCGATAAATTCATTGAAGAATGAGCAGGGTCGAGGTCATACGATCGCTATAGAAAAACGTGCACATTTACATTCTGATGTCGTCACAGCACTCATAGTGTCTTGCAGTGAAGCACAATAGCTGTGGCCTGTCGGCAGTTTTTGTCTGGCTTTCATTGAGCACCACATTTTAAATATCCTACTCCCCTAATTCCTCATCCCTCTTTCCGCTTTAATCCCAAACATCACCCACCGTAGCTGTCACGCTGTCTCTCTGCCTGACTCTTGGATCTTGACCTGGAACCGAACACTTTTGCCTATCGATTTTGTTTTGACTGAGCGCCTGTGAATAAGCTGGTCCCCGTGACGTGGCTTTCGTTGGGCGCTGTAGAAATCTCGTGCTTACGATTACGATTAACTATATGTTACTTTAACAAGCATAATCTAGACAAAGCGGAAGATATGCTTATCGCGTCATGTGAGACAAGCATATTGATAACAGCAAAAGCCGTAGTTATGGATCAATTTCGGCATTGTCAAACACACGTTGACCTCGACCAAGTTGTCGATCTCAGATGTTCCTCTCTAAATATAGGTTGTCAGCGGGCTATTTAAAGCAGACAGGCTGGGAGATATCAACTGATACCTTGGCGATTAGATAGATCAGAGTTATTTTTGGCGGTGACAAATGATAGGCGCCACAGCGTATCAATGACAATTCTCTCAAGTGAACCGTTTCAAAACACTTGACAGTGTGCAGAAAGGAAGTTTGCTACATTGGCTCCCGAAAGCAGTGGTCGTAACAAGAAATCTTATGAATGTATTATCAAATTTGATTTCAAACAGAATATCAATATATGACATAAACAAAAACTGCAACAGCAACATACCACTTTCATAACACCACATCAGCAACATACCACTTCCATAACACCACATCAGCAACATACCACTTCCATAACACCACATCAGCAACATACCACTTCCATAACACCACATCAGCAACATACCACTTCCATAACACCACATCAGCAACATACCACTTCCATAACACCACATCAGCAACATCCCACTTCCATAACACCACATCAGCAACATACCACTTCCATAACACCACATCAGCAACATACCACTTCCATAACACCACATCAGCAACATACCACTTCCAGTATGTCTTCCACATACTGTTTCATTCACCTCTGCTCAGCATAGTTTCAACCGATCAAAATCATATCTGTCTATTTAGTTTACTTAGTTGGATATCTGTGCATGCAGCGCTTCAAAAGGTCTTGCTATTTTAGCTGTCTTCATACAACATTGCTACAAAACTATTAATAAACTGTACATATATATATATAAACTATTCATAAACCGAGAATATATATCTAAACTATTCATAAACCATATATATATATATATATATATAAATATTTAAGATGACTACTACAGTTTTGGTCTAGTATTCAAGCCAATGGCTCACCAAAACAGTAATCAGGTAAATTTCCAGAAGGTCAGTGCCCAGGTACAGAACGACGACCTACGGTGAATAACCAATCTGATAAAGGCAAGTCTTAAGCTGAGGACGAAACGACAAGACAAAGCAGAACAAAGAGAAAGAGGGGCTGAGTTCCAAAATGTGTCTTGATACCAGATAAAGAGTTCCCGATACCAGAAACTCACTTGTACAAAGAGAATGCATACTTTTCCGGCCTCGCCCGTGCTACGGCGCTCTGTAAATCGTGTTATTACTATTTATTGTTGATAATGGAAGAAGCCTATAATTCACTTCGTCTGGCAAACAACATCCCTTGCAGAAGCTTTCTGTCTACGGCTAACATGACACGAAGTGCAAAAAGTCACCGGATAATGTCATAAATTTGGTTCATTGCCTAAGCTTGTGTTTAGTCTGCATAGCCGAGGGCATTTGCATAAATGCATGGGCTTGGCAGTTTCTTCATCCGGCTAATCGCCCTCCGACCCTGGGAAGTTTCTGTATGACAGTAATTTTCAGAGACTAACAAAAGTGGATAATAAAATCAGTTTCTTTACTAGGGAATATCTTTCGCTATTACAGCGTGTAGCTGTATAACAAAGTGGCTGATTGTCTAAGGCAGAGGTAACACACTTGACTGTAATATAGAATAAAGGTAAAGATAATACATCAGCAACATGCCATTTCCATAACACCACATCAGCAACATACCACTTCCATAACACCACATCCAGCAACATACCACTGGTGTTCCACAACACCACACCAGCAACACACCACTTCCATAACACCACATAAGCAACACATCACTTACACAACACCACATTCTTAGGATTAGGATAAACACAAATTAACACTACAGACATTAAAAAATAAACAGGACAAACATTAACATGAAATGCAAACAGGATATCAGTGACCAACATGTAGACGAAAGAACAGGATATACGTGAAAGAGATACTGAACAGGGCCCAACTACAACAGTATCATATGTGGATTAAACTATCAATGGAGAGCGAAAGGAATTCAGCCAGTCAACCTACCTATGGTGTTTCAAACCAAAGCACTGAAACCGCAATGCAATGTTGCAAAAAAATTTGTAAGTACACACTTACCTGGTGCTACTTCAATAAAACTCCTCAGAGGTGCTTCCAACCTTACACAACAAGACCACAATCAACTAGAATGGGTTTCAACCGACTGCGAAATAGAGGCAAAGACAGGACAGGAAGCTCATGTCACAGACAGCACGGAACCCTGCTCCAGAATTAGACGACGACCAGAACGAAGTGCATACTATATTGCATTAGAGAAGTAAGTAAGTAAGTAATGCATCTGCTAACATAAAGAACATACTGTAATGTCATGCGCTTTAATGTAAAGTAATATATTCAACCATTTATAATTGTAATGGTAATTTTACAATGTATGAGTGTGGCAGCGTAGAGCAACTGTGCATTTAACAAATAATAATAATAATAATAATAATAATAATAAGACAATTTATATAGCGCCGTAACACGGCCGAGGCCGAAGAAAAGGGCTTCTGTCAACTGCAGTCCTTGACGAGATTGTACTCTGGCTAACGGCTGTTGTGGCCAAGTGCAAACATGTCAACAGTTATTCAACAAATTGACAGGCTTGAATAATGTGGGTTTACATCACCCGACAACAACAGAATGTCAATTTCACATCACACACTGAGACTCAAACCCTTAAAGCAGAGTTTACCAATCTGCTATGATGCAGAGAAACAATGAAACAACAAAATGCTCTTTCCCTCCCCCCATTCTCAAAGTGTCACGAACACACTCTCAAGCAGTCAATCAATGCAACATGGTGTACGATTGGCAACAGGGTGTCATGAAGCAAAGCAGAAATAAAACAAATTTAAATCCCAGGAAAAAGTCAGCAACACCAGACTCTCCAACAGTCAAGTCAAAGCATCTGCTTTAAAACTCTAAATGCGAGAGTTTTACCTCCCTAATATGCCCTGAGCACGTCTTTAATGTCAAACTGTTCATAAGCAGTATATATATAATATATATATATATATAATATATATATATATATAATATATATATATATTATATATATATATATATATATATATATATATATATATATATATATATATATATATATATATATATATATCAAGACGACTGCTTCTGGTGACTCACGAAAACATGATCAAAACATGATCAGGTAAATTTCCAGAAGGTCGGTCCTCTTTGGCATTTCTCTGCCATTTGCGCCTTTGTCTCAAGGTCAGAGACAGAGAGACAACCTACCGTGAATAACCAATTTCACAAAGGTAAGCCTTAAGCCGAGGGAAATAGCACAAGCGACTAAGCAGAACGAACAGATAACAGGGACAGAGTTCCTAAATGTACAGAGGTAGTAATGTAATTGTAATTACGACAGTTTATATAGCATCGTTAGTGGCATGCTACTTCTAGGGTGCTTTACAAAGTCAAAAGTCAGCCCAAGAACTAAGAGTTATGAAGTAAATAGAATTTCAACTGATTTTTAAAGAGGTTGACATGCCCCATGAATATATGCAAATGAACACACCTCATAGACCAATGTCAATGGTTTTGGATTGCAACACAGCCTATAAAGCTAACTAAAGCGTTACTGATCTGTCTGATTTATTGAATGCTGATAAACCACTTATAACCACCTGTTTTCTCTGCCACTTGAGCCTTTGTCTCAAGTTCAAGTGATTCTTCAACCGATACTGGAACGTGGCTCCACGACGGAGACTTGTTAAGGTCTGGACTCTTGAACACCTTCAGAAAATCCTTTCCCAAAGAGGGAGATTCAATCACAGGAGATAAGTAGTTTGGCATCCTTCGTTTCTTGGGGGGTAGATGACTGTCAGGCATACCAGCAGGCGAGCTCAACCTGCTGCTTTGCTGACTTACCGAAGGGGAAGGAACAGGTGGAAATCTTTCCGAAATGTCCACTCCACCACTGTCCAGCGCAGCGCTTTTTGGGGCTAAAAGTATTGTTCCCGGAGCTGGTGATCGGACGCATCTTGTCTCGGGCACGAAACCTCCTAAATTTTTCGTATTTCTGCGCCCAATACAGTCAGTATTTGCGTCTGTTGTGTTGCCTGAGATGGCTACACCGTCCACGACATTTCGTTCCCGTTTCCGAACACCGCTCGATAAATCAATAGGTACATCGGCTTCACCTGCGTTGGACTCGATAAACTGCTGTGCATCAGAGCAGCTATCAGCCTCCTCCTTCTCCCTTGCTGTCCTAGTTTCCCGTCGGAGGGACGGTTTAGACTTTCCTAAGGCCTTGTAATATGCTCGGATGGACTGCAGCGAACCGAAGTTACCGCTTTGGACGTTTGATTTTATAGAGGGTGATAAACTCTTTGACCGATGTAACAGTTTATTCGGGTTTTCTGGCTGGCAATCAACCCATCTGTTGTTCATCTCTAGGGTGTGTACAGGAGGACTCCTGCCAAAGCAGACAAGTCGAGTTCTTTCATACCGTGTGTCTCTGATCTGCATTTCTGTTGAATGAGAGGCATCGTTATTGTCTGCCTGCATTTTATAAGTGCCTGTGGTTGGAGGAAATTCTTGCACTGTCTGATATTGTTGTGGCATTTCCTTTTGGACTGTCATCCTGCCTGGAGGAACGGCAGCTGTAAAACACTCAGGAACCTGTACATTGTAACTGCTATACATATTACCTGAACTGGATAATCCACGTTGTAAAGTGTAATCAGTAAGGCTGACGGGATGGTTGTTTGAAAATGGATCGTATCGACTATTGGCAAATCCTTTGCTTCTTCTCCTAACAGCATCTAGTAAATCTTGCTTGCAAGAAGCTTCCAGGTTTCTCCAGAGTCTTTCTTCAGACTGTCTCTCTTCTGACTGTGGAATTGGTCGTTCTAGTAAAGGCAGACTGGTGTTACATCCATAAGGAGACTTATGTAGAACACCGTCGGTTGATTCTCTCAGATCAGAAGGTGGCAGAACAAGTATTTGAGTCAGACTATTATCTGGGCTTGTCACGTATATTATACGGTTGATTTCGTTCTTCGATGGTGGAGAAGTCTGTCTGAATTTGGAGGCTGAATTGTGTAAGGTCGCTTCATCAACACTTTTATTGAACAAAGGACGTGGAGGAATTGCTGAATTGCTCAACAATATCTTACTTGTTGAGGATTCTTTGTTCTTTGCTGAAGTAAAACTCTGCTCAAGTGTGGGGGAAACGTCTGAAAGCACAGGATTGCTTTTTGGAGAAGAGTTTGCTGCTTCCAAATTGCTCTGAAGAATTTCAGATGATTGCAACAATCCCCTCACTACACGATCATCAGAGTGCGGGTGGAAGGGAATTGCCTTTCTCGGAAGTTCTAACATCTCTGCTGGAATGTTCGGAATGTTCTTCAAGCCGATACGAGAGCCACAGTTCGTGGAGTTTGCTGAATTTCTCCACCATTCCACTGGACTAAGGTTTCTTGTTGGTTCATTTTCATCCACATGGAATGAGCCTCGCATTGATGTCCTCACAAAGCGTCCACCCGTTTTCTCAAGTTTTGGGCGTTTTTCGAATTGTCCTGGAATGTGTGAAGAGGTCATTGCTGACCTGATAAATCTTCCACTCACTTCCTTACTGCAAGATATAGTTGAATTTTTATTACTCGATGAAGCTGTTGTAGATCTCAGAGACAACTGACCAGCTGCCTGATCATCGTGGAAAGATTCTGGATTCCCTACAGATGCGGTACACTGGTAATCCTCCTTAGCCCTTATCACAGCATCGCTACATCTGTCCTTCCCATTACTCACTCCAGCATATTTCTCCCTGAACCAATCATCCTCGTCTCCAGATTCTTCCACTTTCCTCTTTCTTCCACGTTTTGCTTCAGCAGCATTCACCAAACTAGGCATAACAGTACTCCGAACAGACGCATACCTTGAAGCAGTCTTTCCATCTGATTGCGAATCCATCATCCATCGACCATCAAACTCCAACCTCTCGTCTCCATTCAAACTCCAGTGACGATCACAGAATTCCACCGTGGAGGTTCTCAAACCTTCCTCCTGATTCCTTTCACCGTAAGCTGAAATACTCCCTCCAGTCCGCTCTCCAACGGCACAAGCAGCTATCATTTTGTCCTCGACGTTCGTCCGTGAACACGAAATCTCCCTCAGCGGGGGATCCTTCCAATTCACCAATGTCCCGTCCTTATCTAAGAAGCCACCGTACGCCGGCGAATCTTTCGTATACATCCCCAACCGAACACTCCGTCACTTCAACCCCAACTGTTACCCAACATGGACCGTGTCACGTTTCGCTACTTGACATCGCCAACACAATCCCCTAAATTTATCTGGACCGGGTAGCTCCAAAATGTTACTAGCTAAACAGACACTAAATCACACGTCACAGTCTGTTTAAGTTCGATTGCCTTGGTCTAGTAAAAGCGCGACCTCGCTTCGTAACCACTAATAACCAATCACCACAGCGACCGACCGACCGACCGACCGACCTACCTACCTACTCGCCCCAAAAATACTCGAAGCTCCACGCACGCTGGCAGTACAGTCCGTGGGTCGGTCGGACTGTCCGTCCGTCGGCCTAGTAATAGGCCTGTTGTTGTCGGCGAAGGACGTGGTATATCGATTTGTCAGAAATCTCGGTCTCCTGGCAGAGCGAAGAGTTGCAACAGCCGCCCGATCCATCGCTCTATGTCGCCGGAGACAACATGCATTCGTTGAAGGACGTTAATACCCCACGCTCCCCTTCTTTCCTATCTGGGCCACGGTGCGATGGGCGGAGACAGCGAACCACTTAGAACCCCACTCAACCGAGTAAGAATCCGTCTCTCGCGTAACACACGACAAACGCAACAGCGTTTTTCGGTCGTTAAATGTTTGCCAGTCGTAAATTGCGAACTATCCACTTCGCCTATAGCCAGCACCCAGATGTAGTAGCCTCAACGCAAACACTAAACACTGGCTCGTAAGTAACCATGCGCTAACCGTAAATCTAAACTGAAGTAAATCGTAAATGTACACGGTTTTATGTTTTTTTAAGGCCTAGATAAACACTGCTCATTTTTCAGTGAATGAATCGGGTGAGATCCTTCACCACCGCTGCCCGTTTGAATGGGCGCCACGCCATTTGAGGTCCCCGTGTACGGACCGTGCTAGCCCGAGATTTGAGTCTCTGGTCTCTGAAATATTGCCACGATCGGTATACGAACCGGCATCCTCAGGCACAAAGGGACATTGACGTACGCTTTAACCGATGTAGTTAACTAGTTATTTGTAAATGTAAATATATCTTCAAAATTTCTCAGCGCCAAACATAAGCCACGTGAAAGAGACAAACTTAAGCAACGACGCTTTATTAAGTCAAATCACGCAAGACTCAAGAGTGGTCAGTTTCGGCCCCAGGCCAAAATTCCAGGGGTCAAGCAGGGGTCAAATGGGTTTAGATCTTACAACTTCATACATTAATGAAAACAGTTGTCGGGAAATCGCAGCAGACTAAACACGTGAAACACATCTTCAGCTGAAAAACTGGTCACGAAACGCAAAACCGGTTGGTAGCAATGCTAGGCATATATATATATATATATATATATATATATATATATATATATATATATATATATATATATATATATATATATATATATATATATATATATATATACCCATTGCATCAGGCGAACACCCTCTATCTGAATCGTGCAGCACATTTATTCAATGCTGAATCGTATGCCGTACTACACCAGGTGCGGTTTTTCTCTCGCAGAGGGCGGGCACAACATGACGTCATCAGTGACGGGAATACCCAAGTGCGTCGTTGGTGACTCGTTTCCCCGGCAGCGTAATCTGAGTCAACTTTATGGCCAATCGGAATACGGAAAGCCGCAGGTTCAATCGACCCCATTAAATTTATTATTAGCCCATCCTAACCTGTCGACGAGATGATTCAGGCCTTTTCGACGCAGAGGGCGGTAGATCACCAGCCACGTATGAAAAGCATGTTTCAACACAGCGCCCGACTTAAGCGATTTTAAGCCTATGTAGTTTAAAGCATATTCATCATCGTCATCATCATCATCATCAGCAGCAGCAGCAGCGTCAGCGTTCATCATCGTCATCATCAGCAGAAGCAGCAGCAGCAGTGTCTTATGTTTAACGACATCTTCTAACTGCCAGGGTCGTTGATGTCGACCCAGGGCCGTCTTATCCATTAGTCACAGTAGGCACTGTGCCTAGGGCCTACGTACTTTATAGGGCCTAAGAAAGTAAAAAATGAGATACTGAAAAATAACTTTATTGATTGACCCGAAAATAGAAACAGGAAATACAAATTTAATAACCTTAAAGTTTGTACTGAAACAGTTTAAGTTAAGCTGTGCTACATTAACTTTGCGGCTCTTTGCATTAGCAAAATCACATATAATGTCCTCAAATGTCATTTCCCGCATGAAGTCGTTTTCAATTGAAAGTAGTGAAAGGGAAGATAGACGTCAAGAAATAATGTGAATGTGTTTAGCTCTAATGCAGCAGAGTTGGCAGTTGGGGCCTACGAATGCGAGAGTGCCTAGGGCCTACGACGACCTTAAAACGGCCCTGAGTCGACCTTACTTTATTGAATATTCAGTTGTTCCGTAGAAAAAGCTTTCCCGTGATAGTCTGCTTTCAACAGATACGCAACAGTGATGTAGGCAATTCAGCCTCGCGTCCAGAACTTAACGATCCGTCCACTGCTGCTAAAGGGCCTTAGAGTAGGGAATAAGCGCTTCCCCCACGCTCAACTGCGAGACATGGGAATCTTACTTACTTACTCTCATACTTACTTGTATACTTAAGTATTTTTAGTGGGCAGTTTACCATGACCTCTTCGCTGGACTCTGATTTTCTTCCATAAATCTACCGAAATTTGAATTTCGGGCTAGCACGGTCCGTACACGGGGACCTTAAATGGCGTTCAACCAGCTATTACAAGAGATAAGGGACAGAAGCAGATGGCACAAAATTGTCCGTGGAGCAGACAATCCTCGGCTCGAGGACGGTTGAAGACAAGACAAAACAAGACATACATACATACATACATACATACACACATACATACATACATACATACATATATACTTACATACATGCATATATCCATAGATACATATATAAATACATAGATAGCCCATACATAAGTACATGCATATGTACATACATACATACATGCATACATATATACATTCTTACATATAGAAAGACATGCATAGATACATATGCCTTTCTCCGGGGGCACTTGCCCCTAGGTCTCCTTCCCTATACTCGGCTGCAGCGAGGCTTACATGGCTAATATACTATTACTAATAAACATGTGACACGCAGTCTTGCTATTTTTATTTTCATTGGCTCTTTTCCAGGTCAAATCTCAATGCCGCTAGGTGGCGCGACGTAGATGTTTATCATGTTTATCATTAGCTATTTTCAAAGCAATATATATATACACAATACATACACATACAAAACATATATATATGTATATGTATGTATATATATACATATATATATGTGTATATATATATAGAATGGCTTCGCTGCTGCAAAAATAAATCCTAATGAGCCATTCGGTCAAAGACGATTACTGTTAATATCTTTCCCCAACACACTCAGCTAAACATGAACCTTCTTAGTAAATAATTAATTAGAGTAAATAGCTTGATTACAGCCGGTGATATTAATAGCACTGGGTCTGATAAAAGCACTTGGTGTATTTCATAAAATTCATTCGTTACTAAATCGGCATCGGTCCAGAATTCAAAGCAGTTGTATATATATATATATATATATATATATATATATATATATATATATATATATATATATATATATATATATATATATATATATATATATATATATATATATATATATATATATATATATATATATATATATATATATATATATATATATATATATATATATATGGACAAAAGAAGAACAGTTTCTTAAACCAGTCCCGAGAAGCAGCCATGGGTTAGCGATTTCATTTTTCTTAGCCTCGGCATATGAGGGCGGTTTTAAAGTCCTCTATCTCGCTGCCTAATCTTCCCACTGAAAGTTTACGGTCAGTGGACTCACAAGAGCTGAGTTGGTCAAGGCAACAAGTGGAGCCGAAATCTAGAAACATTTATCTCCCCTGGCGGGATTTGAACCTCGACCTTTTGATTGACAGTCCAGCATATATAGCACCACTTATATTTATATGCGGCACAATACTATATACATAGACAGAGAGACAGACAAACAGACAGACGGACAGAGAGAGACAGAGAGAGTGAGTGAGTGACACACACACACAAAGAGAGAGAGAGAGAGAGAGAGAGAGAGAGAGAGAGAAAGAGTGAGAGAAAGAATGAGAGAGACAGAGAGAGAGACAGACAGACAGACAGACAGACGGACAGAGAGAGACAGAGAGAGAGTGAGTGACACACACACACACAAAGAGAGAGAGACAGAGAGAGAGAGAGAGTGAAAGAGAAAGAATGAGAGAGACAGAGAGAGAGAGACAAACAGACAGACAGACAGAGAAGTACCAAAATACAATTACCGAGATGTGTATTTTTGTAATGCGCTGCTATGAGTGAAGCATAATTTATTCGGTAAATGTTTGCCGCAACATGCGGCATTTATTCCCCCGCAATTTCAAATCCTGGATCCGCCATCCATCCATTAGTTCATCCACCCATCCATCTACCCACCAATCCACCCACCCATCTATTCATCTATAACCAAGAAGCGACACAGCTGTTAAATTGCTTACCAGCCCAGCAGGTCATAAAGGAGGTTAAACCATCTGGAGCCCAGAGGGAGATGAGGTATATCACGAGGTATATACCTGCGCATATGGTATACGGTCACTAGGTTATTGATCGGCATCAGCTGTTGACCGGTCAGAACTAATTGTCTAGGGCGTTCCTGATCGATTGTTGATTAATATTGTTCATTTGTTGAAGATTAACCTGACGCCTAGAACTTTAGGCTACATTGACGTTTGACGGTTGACATGGCAGCCACCCCACCAGGAGCAAGAAGGGTGTAAGTCATGTTCGTTGGGGCTTCAGTGCGAGGTCAGTTCCGGGACGAAAGCAGTTCCGACTCCGCTCACTTTCGTTGCCAAGGCATGACGTAGTGAAGCGACTTTTAAAGTATTCTGTTGTCTTGGTAGCGAAATTCAATGCAAAACGATATTTCAGTAGATGGAAAAATAGTTGAAACCCAAGCATTCACCCAAACAGGTTTGTTTTCTCGTGCAGTCGTAATTAGGACAGAGCATTATTCTGACGAAGTGGCAACGAACGGTTACTTGACGTCATCGGTCACGTGAACCAATCACAGCCTGTTACCTGACGTCATCGGTCACGTGAATCAATCACAATATTTCTCGGAAATGTTTTCGCCCTGGAACTGATCTCGCACTACAACAACTCCCACGGGTGTCGCTTTCGTCAAGCTGTTGTCCCTACAGCGTGGGAAATCGTAAGCTGTTGTCCCTAAAGTGTGTGAAGTAGAAAGCTGTTGTCCCTACAGTGTAGGAAGTAGTAAGCTGTTGTCCTACAGTGTAGGAAGTAGTAAGCTGTTGTCCCTACAGTGTAGGAAGTAGTAAGCTGTTGTCCCTAAAGTGTGGGAAGTAGTAAGCTGTTGTCCCTACAGTGTAGGAAGTAGTAAGCTGTTGTCCCTACAGTGTAGGAAGTAGTAAGCTGTTGTCCCTAAAGTGTGTGAAGCAGTAAGCTGTTGTCCCTAAAGTGTGTGAAGTAGTAAGCTGTTGTCCCTAAAGTGTGGGAAGTAGTAAGCTGTTGTCCCTAAAGTAAGTGTGGGAAGTAGTAAGCCGTTGTCCATACAGCGTGGGAAGTAGTGCCATGGGATCGTTGTTGGATGTCTGTCAACCACAGTACGTGTGCTCCTACGCGTAAGGTAACACTGGTCAACATAGAAATCGTTACTGACTGGAAAAGGCCCTAATGTGTAGCATCTTGGTGTGCTGAACACGAATATAACCATAAAAATTTTTTATTGGCTCTCGTTTTGAAAATATTTCATATAGTTCATTTTTTATGTTTCACCATGTAAATTTATGCAGTAGGACTGCGACAATATCCTAAATAAGTCTAGAATGATGTAATATTCCACCTCATTGCATAATCCCATCATGGATACATCATGCACAGTTGAATACGTCATTTTCTGATGCAATGTAAAACTACAGCCAGTCGGCTGCTGACGTAAGATGACGTCAGCAGTGTACTATATAAAGCGAGTCGGAACGGTTGAGCATTTACAATATTACAGACTTTGTGCGAGACAGTTTAAGTTACTGTTTTATAAAACTATTATTACTTTATCCATTTAGATACAATACAGAACAGTAATGCCTCGGAAGTGCGTAAATACTGTGGACAACTTTTGTTACATTTGTGGGGAAGTGACATTTGCCAACCAGAAGAAAAGTATCACTTATCAAGTCAAGAAGGCATATCATGCTTACTTCGAATGCAAGGTTGGTGACCAAGACAAGCCATGGGCCCCGCATATATGCTGTGCTACATGTACAACACAGCTTTCACAGTGGTTGAATGGCAAAAGACCATCAATGCCGTTTGCAGTTCCCATGGTGTGGAGAGAGCAAAGCAACCACGTAGATGACTGTTACTTCTGCTTGGTTCCTCCTCTTTCCGGTGGAATAACGAAGCAAAAGAAGTCGACGATAGTCTACCCAAACATTCCGTCAGCATTGAGACCAGTTCCACATGGTGATGGACTTCCTATTCCAGAACCTCCAGCAGAATATATTTTTCTTGATTCATCTGATGAGGACAAGGGTGAGCCGACATGTTCTTCTCCTGGTCCGTCAGCGTGCAGTGATCCCGATTTTCACTGTGGTGCATCATCAACCCACACAGAATAACACAGGAAGAACTAAATGACCTTGTTCGTGATTTGGACTTATCCAAAAACAAGGCAGAATTGCTAGGATCAAGACTCCAACAATGGAATCTTCTAGAAGAAGATGTCACAATTACGTCATATAGAAAGCGCCATCAGCAGTTGGAACCTTTCTTTATGAAGGAAGGTAATCTGGTATTCTGTTCCAATATTGACGACCTCATGAATGCCTTACAGATCACTCATGACCCACAAGAATGGAGACTCTTTGTAGACTCTTCAACACTGAGTCTTAAGGCTGTGCTTTTGCACAATGGAAACCGTCTTCCATCTATTCCATTAGCGCATGCTGTCCACATGAAAGAGACATACGATAACCTAAAACAGCTACTGCATTCCATTGACTATAACAGGTACAAATGGCACCTGTGTGGTGATTTGAAGGTAGTTGCCATTTTAATGGGACTGCAGCAAGGATATACAAAATATATGTGTTTCTTGTGTGAGTGGGATAGCCGAGCAAGAGAGTTGCACTACGTGCGGAAGGAATGGACTCCCAGACAAAACATGGCAGTTGGACAGAAGAATATCCAGCACCCAGCTCTGGTCGAGGCTCACAAAATCCTACTACCACCCCTTCACATCAAACTAGGTTTGGTGAAGAACTTCGTGAAAGCCATGGACCGCACTTCGCCAGCTTTCCGATACCTGCATGAAAAATTCCCTCGACTCAGCGAAGCAAAGATTAAAGAAGGAGTTTTTGTGGGTCCTCAGATTAGAGAACTCTTCAAAGATGACCGCTTCAACAACTTGCTGGAGGGTGATGCGAAACAAGCATGGAATGCTTTTCGTCTAGTGTCTACAGACTTTCTGGGGAATGTTAGGGCAGAAAACTACAAGGAACTAGTAGAAGACATGCTCAAGCAGTACCAGAAATTTCGCTGCAATATGTCTCTGAAGATGCATTTCCTTCATTCCCATCTGGATTTCTTCCCTGACAACTGTGGTATGGTTAGTGACGAACATGGCGAACGTTTTCATCAAGATATCGCAACAATGGAGCAAAGGTACCAGGGAAAATGGTCCACTACAATGTTGGCTGATTACTGCTGGACACTCCGCAGAGATGCTCCCGAACAGCTGTAGAAGAGACAGGCAAAAAAATCTAAGAACTAGTCTATGACCTGGTTTTTACAAATATTAACTGTAAGTGTATCACTATTGGCATGCATTGTGCGATATAAAATTACTTCATTTCAGATTACAAAAAAACTAGAGCCAATTCGGCATTTTCACTGTCATATTCGTGTTCAGCACATACAAATTGATAAGAACTGACTAATTTCATTTCAGTAACATGACTTTTGTAAAAATTTGTTGTCCAGTGTAACCAGCAACCTAGTTATCTGACAGCTGTAGTTGTCCAAAGGGCGAAGCACTGGTCAGTTCTGTCGTTGAGTGAAGTATTCATGATACCGGCCTGGATAGCTGCATTGGTTAACGCGTACGTCTGTGAGTGAGGATGCCGGTTTGCGTCCCGGTCGTGGCTTATTTCAGAGATTTGAATTTCGGGCTGGCACGGTCCGTAGCCTACACGGGGACCTTAAGTGGCGTGGCGCCCATTCAAACGGGCAGCTGTGGTAAAGGATCTCACCCGATTAATTCACTGAACACTAAACATGGTAGAGGCAATACGGTCACTATAGAAACAACGTGTACATTTATTTTAATAAATAATATGAGTATAGTTTCCAGTTGACTTGTTAATCAGTATAGCCATCCTGAGCTTATATAGCGCCAAGTTTAGATTATCCATCCATCTATCCATCCGTCCGTCCATCATCGTCATCGTTTTACCCGGTAGAAAGAGCCCTGCCGCGTGGCCTATAGGCCTACAACAGGCTTGTGGGTGCCCTAGATAGAACCGCAGGGTTCCATCCTCCAACCAACTTCTTAGAAAAACCGTCACAATGTGCTCTTTCAATTGAAAGCATTCATCTGATGTAGGCCTGGTTAGGCCTCTCACAGATTTCAGACGGTCTGCGCGTGTGCCAGAGATCACGTAGGCCTATAAGGGAACCACCCATGAACATTGAAACATAATACAGCAATATTCAGGACAACAATGAAATTGTATCGTATTTGGTAATTTATATAGCGCTTCTTACAGAACAAACTACTCAGTGGCGCTTCCAGCATGAAAACCCCGGGGGAAATAAGAAATACAATGCCATATAATACCAGCCATATAATACAATGCAATATTCTATTCCATTGTGATATACGTGAAGGGATTTTCCATGTATGCTACGTACAGTATATAATTTAGACTGTAATAGTACAATACAATGGAAAACCGTATTTCTAATAAGCCACTTGCATCTAAAGTGACCAGCAGTACCTTACTTAATAATAATAATAATAATAATAATATTATTATTATTATTATTAACAATAATATTATTAATAATAATAATGACAATAATTTAATAATAATAAAAACAATAATAACAACAACTACAACAATAACAATAATAACAATAATAACAATAGCAACAACAACAACAACAACAATAATAATAATAATAATAATAATAATAATAATAATAATAATAATAATAATAATAATAACAATAACAATAATAATGTTCATGAGTACTTCTAAGGTTCTGTATAGGTATTATACTATTGTATTGTATTATTACAGTCAATATATAATGTACGCTGATTGCAGCCTAATGCAAAGGCAGTAATTCCGTCGGTAAGCCTATCCAAACTAGAACAATAGGCCTATGTGTGTGTGTGTTAGTGTTCATATGTGTGTGCGTGTGTGTGTGTAGGTGTGTGCATGCAATTTGTGTAAAGGTGTGTTTGCCTTAAAAACACACACACATCGTGACAAAAATGTTCGACAAAATTTTCAATGCCACGTTATCTAATAAAAAAATTATTATTAATAATTCCTAATAATAATAATAATAATAATATATAATAATAATAATAATAATAGGAATATATATGTGTATATAAATCATAATGCGCATTTATGTGGGAAAGTGGGCCACTGTGACGTGTAAGCTAGGTCATTCATATGATCATATCTAATCTGTGTATTCGTTTAAACTGAAGAGTTATGCTGAGCGCTGCTGATTGCCAATAAGACTATTGGCAATGGTCGATGACCGTTATCGATATGCAGATCCAATTCCAAACACCACCCACCGTAGCCGCCTGCCTCCCTGCCTCCCTGCCTCCCTGCCTCCCTGCCTGCTTGGCTGTCTGGCTGCCTGCCTGCCTGCCTGCCTGCCTGCCTGCCTGCCTGCCTGCCTGCCTGCCTGCCTGCCTGCCTGCCTGCCTGCCTGCCTGCCTGCCTGCCTGCCTGCCTGCCTGCCTGCCTGCCTGCCTGACTCTTGGACCTTGACAACCGAACTCTTCCTGCTTATAGATTTTGTTTTGACTGAGCGCCTGTGAATAACCTGGTTCCCGCGACTTGGCATTTGTTAGGCGCTATACGATTACGATTCTGAAAAAATGTCACGCATGACAGTTGGACCCCAAGTAAGAAGCATCAGTAAGCAAAGCGGTCGTTATCCTTATAAGCACGCACTACCAGTCTGCTAATAGGTTAGACCTATATATATATATATATATATATATTATAAGGGATAATTAGGTTCCGGAAGACTTAAATAGATGGCGCTAGACGCAGATCTGATGTTTCCTGGAACCCGGGGCAAATGCAATTGTCTTTCTAAGATTAAACCTACTGTGTCGCAGTTTTATGCTGCTAAAGTTGCCGGTCCCTTATAGGAAGCTCTCCTGTTGCTGCTCCACATAACTGTACACCGACGAGCGACAGGTAAGTGTACTAAATAGGAACTACGGGTACGTCTTATCTATATGTTAGAGGGAGAGGGTCCAGGGAGAGCTGAGTTAAGAAGTGCATAGCGAAGTCGTCAATGGCACTTATTACAGGCCAAGCCACTTCCTTTTGGATTGGTTGCGCTGACTCTGTATAACAGACAAATTACTACGAAGCGTCAACTCAAATTCCATAGGCCGGCGTATAAGACCTGTTGTGGTCGTGCTGTAAGGGAAATAAATTCCAAAAACTTCTTGTGAAACTTTTCAACAAGAGGGCGGCACAAAAGGCAGGAAGTAGGAGAAGGAGCGGAATAAGAAGAGGAAGGTGTAGGAGAAAAAGGAGAAGCAGAGAGGAGACGGAAAGAGAGAAGAGGAAAGAGAAGGAGGTGAAGTAGAAGGAGATGAAGAGGAGGAGAAAGAGAAAGATAAGAGGATGGAAAGGATAGCAGGAAGGAGAAATAGAAGAGGAAGGAGAATTATAAGAGGAAGGAGAAGGAGAAAAAGGAAGAGAAGCAGAAGAAGACGGAGAGGAAGAAGAGAAAGGAGAAGAAGTAGAAGGAGAGGAAGAGGAAGGAGAAGGATAAGAGGATGGAAAAGGAGAGGAGGAAGGAGAAGAAGAAGCGGAAGAAGTAGAAAAGGAAGGAGAAGTAGAAGAGGAAGGGGGAAGGAGAAGAGGAAGGAGAAGGAGAAAAAGGAAGAGAAGCAAAAGGAGCCGAAGAAGGAGGTGAAGGAAAAGATTAAGAAGTATGAGGAACAGGAAAGGGAGATTGCAGAAGGAGATTTGGAGACGAAGAAGACGCAGAAGCAGAAAGATAGAAAAAGGAGAAGAGGAAAAGAAGAACGAGAAGAGGAAGAAGGTGCATGAAAAAATCTTCGGCGTAGTTTACCGTACTAAACGTACGAAACTGATTCATAAATTCAATATGTACATTTCCAAATTTGATCATGTGATCTGCTTCAGTTCGACGTGTGATCTACTTCGCTTCGCGACCTGTGTTAAACTTCTACTTCCTTTTGAATGCACACAAACAGAGCAATGTATGACTCAGCTGCCCTTGATGGGTCTGCTCAGGTAATTGATTTGGCGCCCTGGAAATATAAATTACGATTTACGACAAAGAATTCAAATATTTACAATTATTATTATTATTATTGGAATAAACTCCCGCTCGAATTACGACAGCTATGTGACCCATCATACCAACTCACCTCTGGCAATTTCTGCGCAGGTCCTTCACTCAAAACACTTCTCTTCCACAAATCCTATCCTGATTCTTCCTCTTTCCTTTATCTCTCTCTCCCCTCCAATCTGAACACCATCCACCGTATATAGCCGTCTGCCTATCTGCCTGCATGACTCCTGGATCTTGACCTGGAACCGAACCCTTTTGCCTATCGATTTTGTTTTGACTGAGCGCCTGTGAATAAACTGGTTCCCGCGACTTGGCTTTCGTTGGGAGCTGCAGAAATCTTGAGCTTACGATTACAATTATTTGCAATTTAGCCTACGCTGACGAGGCGATATTTTCAGTTTACAAGAAAGAAATCCAGTTTGAAATAATTTACACGCGTAAGAAATTTCAAATTTCGGTTTCGGTGATGAACTACTAGAGCTACACAATAGGCAATTGTCCTTCAATTTTGACAATCTACGCAAAGATATATATATATATATATATATATATATATATATATATATATATATATATATATATATATATATATATATATATATATATATATATATATATATATATATATATATATATATATATATATATATATATATATATATATATATATATATATATATATATATATATATATATATATATATATATATATATATATATATATATATATATATATAGCCTCACTTGAGACACATGATCATGGATATAGGCCATATATATATATATATATATATATATATATATATATATATATATATATATATATATATATATATATATATATATATATATATATATATATATATATGGCCTATATCCATGATCATGTGTCTCAAGTGAGGCTATATATATATATATACACATGATCATGGATATAGGCCATATATATATATATATATATATATATATATCCATATATATATATATATGGCCTATATCCATGATCATGTGTCTCAAGTGAGGCTATATATCACTGGTCATTAACTGGCTATATCTCATCGTAACATTTAAATTACCAGGCAATTAGTGTTGTCCCAAGTGTACTTAATGCCTAAAAATACATCGACAACTAGTCACGAATAAGGCGATCTATGCCGGCTTATCAGAGGTTCAAAAGTTAGGTCGTACACATGAATACGCCCAAATGTAGGCCTAGTACTATATATATATATAGTTTATACACAGGCATATATAACATATGCATAGTATATGCATATATATATATATGCCTAGTGTTTTTCATGATGTCAGATTCATTTCCACGCCTATCGAGCACATGGGTCTACTAAAGGCTGGTTTCTGCTGTCGCCTTTTGGATCAGTATCTAGGCCTAGAATATAGACCTACACGACTAATTCTTTTCTATAAATAGTAATTTTCTAGTTAAGTAGTTGTGTAAAATGCGAGTCATAGTTTAGGCCTCCGTTGCGTGAATTCCGATTTCTGGACTGCGTGCAGTGGTACCGACTTGCACGAAGCAGCGACTGAGTGGATTTAATTGTCATATTTGTTATTGTAAACAGACTCTCAGACTACATAGAGTGATTGTTAAAGGCCATATAATTTATCGCCTTTGTAAGTACTCAAAAGGCGCTATATTAAATAGCAAGATACACAGATACATGCATACATACATACATAAATATATGCATACATACATACATACATACATACACACATACATAAATATATGCATACATAACCTAACATAACGACATAACATAACATAACATTCGTACATACACACATGCATACATAATATAACATACATACACACAGACGCATATACATGCATATATACGTGTATATACATATTTACGTGGATAACAGAAACATAGTACATAGATAAATGTAGACATACGAACATACATACATGGATACATACATACATAGATACATACATACATAGATACATACATACATAGATACATACATACATAGATACAGACATACATACATACATAACTGAACTGACATTTAAAACAACAGATATTACGCTCCATACTTTCAAACCTTACAACTGATCATCTGATTCTGCTGTAATCCAAGAGAGGGAAGTGTATTCTACCCGATGGCGTCAATCCACCCCAACATTCACCTCTTCTAACCTTCCGTGAAAGGATTCCTTCTTACAAGATTAGTTTAGCTACGTCACATAGCCCAGGATTTGAACCCATGTAACAGAGGTGAAAATCCAACGGGTCTGTATACCAGTAAGTAAAATATCCCATACCCTACAAATGAGACACTGGGGAGGCGCTCGTCTCTTTATTCTTGGCCTTTGAGTCGGCAATGGACGAATCCCAAGGTCCTGGACATTGGGCCAATGCATCGCAGGACTTGCCATTTACTCTGGTACCAAATTCTACTGCCTGGTGACAGAGGCACGGTGTGCGCAAACAACTAGCCCATGCAGGGTCGTTACACGGAGTCGAACCCGCAGCCGCATGATCATTCACCAAACACTTTACGAGTGGCTTAAATTTCTGCTTCCCTCACACACATTACCCAAACAGACCTCCTTGGGTAAAACTTCGTACATTTTAAATTTCTGCTTCCCTCAACACAGACCCAAACAGACCTCCTTGGGTAAAAATTCGTACATTATCAGACGCTGATCGGGTCCCCCATTCTTGCCCGGTGCCCCCAGTAGTGGGCCATGCGGCCCATAATTACGCTACTGCGTGCAAATTTCCTTCTGGTCGATGGGAAATAAACGCGATGGAACTGGGCCTACCGGGTCCACGTGGGCACTCACGCATCCACTCACCCACCCACATCGAGGCCAGGAAAACTGACCTGGTATCCATCCTAATAAAAACAAGCACATAAATCTATAAATGTTTTAGATTTTCGTAGAAATTAGGCCTAGAAACCGTAATGCAACTTGGAATTCGATCCGAACATAAATTCGAGGTCAGCGACGTATATAGCGCCATATAATTAAGCGCATTTGTAAAGTACTGAAAAGGCGTTATATTAACTAACAAGATACACACATGCATGCATACATAAATACATGCGCATATACTACATACGTACATAACATAACATTCATACATACACACATACATACATAACATAACATTCATACATACACACATACATACATAACATAACATTCATACATACACACATACATACATAACATAACATACATACATACATACACACATACATACATAACATAACATTCATACATACACACATACATACATACATAACATAACATTCATACATACATAGCATAGCATACATACATATACTACTTACATACATAATATAACATTCATACATACACACATACATACATAACATAACATAACATTCATACATACACACATACATACATAACATAACATAACATTCATACATACACACATACATACATAACATAACATTCATACATACACACATACATACATAACATAACATAACATTCATACATACACACATACATACATAACATAACATTCATACATACACACATACATACATAACATAACATTCATACATACACATACATACATAACATAACATAACATTCATACATACACACATACATACATAACATAACATAACATACATACACACATACATACATAACATAGCATACATACATACACACATACATACATAACATAGCATACGTACACATCTGAAGTCAGCGACAGTCGCGCACGTAACCAACGTACGGCACGTACTTTGCTTACGTGCGCGACTATAGCTGACTTCGACTTGGTCTACCGGTAACGTGTTTGGTCATTGATCATGCGGTCGCGAATTCGACTCCGTGTAACGACCCTGGGCAAGTTGTTTGCGCACACGTGCCTCTGTCACCGAGCAGTAGAATTTGGTACCGGTGTAGGAGGCAGGGGGTACATTAGGCCCCCCTTTTAAACTCTAGAGTTCATGATACCTGTAGCCATTGTGGACTCTAGAGTACATAATACCTAGGCACAATGTACTTATCTTATATGCACTGAGTAAAAAGTAATTAAAATTAAAAGCTCTCAGTGAAAAAGAAGTTGGACCTATGAGCGTACAATTTTTAAAGAAAGGGGAATCGATGAATAATATGCTTTACCTCCAATAAATTGAACTATAAAATATTTATCAAGAATTTGATTTATTTATTATTAAAAATATAGCTGCTGTTAATTTGGCTACCATTTTAAAGTCTTCATTTCTTGAATACGTTATAATTTCAATGAATTAACTAGGGTACACAATGCCTAAGGTACGCGATGCCTAGGCATTTCATACTCTAGAATGCATGCTACCACCAGTTAGCGCCTACTGTATAGTACATAGTGCCTAGGTATGATGTACTGTTGAGTACGTTGTACCTTGAGTACACCTTACCTGCCACACCGGCTTAAGCTGGGAAATAAACGGCAAGTCCTGCGATGCACTGGCCCCGTGTCCAAAACCTCGGGATTCGTCCACTGCCGGCTCAGTGGCCTAAGAATGTAAAAAAATGAGCGCCTCCTCTACGTCTCACTTGTAGGATGTGGGATAAGGAGGCTTTACTTAATTGCTTTAAAGTAAATTCGTTGAAAAATGAGCAGGGTCGATGCCGCACGGTCGCTGTGTAAAGACATTTACATTTACAGAATATATTTAGCGAATACGCAGCTTTCCATCGGTTGCACCAAAACAGTAATGCGTTCTGTAACGTCGATTCAAAATGTCTGGGCCGCCAACACAGACCATGTGCACAGACCAACATTCCTCTTCCACAGATCCTATCCTGACACCCCTTCTTCCTCTTATCTGCCTCTGCTCTCCAGCCCCAAACATCACCCACCGTAGCTGCCACGCTGTCTCTCTCTGCCTGACTATTGGATCTTGACCCGGAACCGAACCCTTTTGCCTATCGATTTTGTTTTAACTGAGCGCCTGTGAATAAGCTGGTCCCCGCGGTGCGGCTTTCGTTGGGCGCTGTAGAAATCTTGGGATTACGATTACGATTACGATTACGATGTGTGAATGACTTCTATGACATCAGACTGGGTGCATAAGAACCGAATGTAGACTTTTTCTGCGTCTCTCACTGTCCATTTCTATGGAGCTGTATAACCCCACTGACTTGACGCAGCGCTCGTGAATAGGCCGGTGCCTTGCGCTTGGCTCTTAAGAAATTTCGAGTGTACGATTACGATTGCGACATACAAGTTAAGCTTTCCGCGCACGTACGTTAAGATAACAATTACAATCGCTACGCTACCATAGCCTCACAACGGAAATTCTGTGCACGCACGATTTTAATTTTAATTGAACTTACATTATGGGCAAAACAATGTGTAACAATAAGTAAAGAAAATACATTACAAGAAAACGTTGACCCCGACGTGATTTGAACACGCAACCTTCTGATCTGGAGTCAGACGCGCTACCGTTGCGCCACGGAGTCTTTGTGGCATTTTGTCTCTCACAAGGTTTTTTAAAGCCTACAGTGCACCTAAAATTGCAGAATTAAACGTAAGCTGATTTTTAAAAAGTAAACTGGTTTTAAAATACTGACTAGTCTAATGTTCGGTCGCCTTCGTTTAAATTCCAGTTGTATGGTCGAAAAACAGGACTTGCGTACTCCTCTTTACAGATAACCGAACACTTTTTGCCTATCGATTGTTTTGACTGAGCGTCTGTGAATAAGCTGGTCCCCGTCACGTGGCTTTCGTTGGGCGCTGCAGAAATCTCTGGATTACGAGTTAGCAACTAGCGCCCTCTTTCGAATAATAAGAAATCATAAGGCTCATTATTCTTTACTCAGCTGCCTACGCGAGTGGAGTATATTGATATGCTACATTAGACTGGATTAGATTAGACTAATTTGGATTAGATTAAATTAGAGAAAAGGAAAGGACAGAAGACAGAGAACTTCTAAATATAAAATTAGGCAGAGACAGAGAGAAATAAGAGTTGGACACAGAGGAGGACAAACACCGGAATAGACAGGGACGAAGACAGAGAGACATAAAGACAAGGACACAGAGAGAGAGAGACAGAGACAGACATAAGAACAGGGACACTGAGAGAGAGAGGGGGGGAGGACAATAATCGCGCGCGCATTTGGCTCGTGCGTGCAATTGATGGGGTATTCGTGGTGCTGATTGGCAAGTGCGTCTTTGCTCCACCAGCAGCTGCTGTAACCGCCTTCTGCTGCCATTGATATTTGCCAGTCTGCCGAACGACTAGCGATAAAAGTAAGTCAGTCTCGGCTCGAATTGCTTTGGCCCTTGCGCCTCTAAAAGCACCTGAACTGGATTCCGCTTTATTTTGTCTGAACACCGACCGCAAAAGCCAAATAACCTTCGCGTTTATATACAAACTGGTGGTATACATGAAGCTCGGCTCTACAGCAAATTGCGACTATTCTCGATTTTGTTATATACACTGGAGACAGACCTATGCATGCACAGGCCTACGTTGGCGTATAGGTCTGCAGGTGAGGCTCAAAGGAATATGCCGCTTCAGATATAAGAAACTGTAGCCTTAAGCCAGCTTTGTACTTTGTCATGAATGTGAAGTAGCCGTATTTTATAGAAACTTTTGGCCAAGATGGATTTTTAAAGTTTGATTTCATGCATGAAAGACTTCATGATGAAGTAGGAGTGGTTACAATGCGTCTGAAATAGACAATGCTGTGTAGCATGTAGCATCAGCTTTGGTTATGGGTTTGTTACATACTGCATGTTATATGTATTCATTTGTGATGTTCATGTGCACGTAGAACTGCGTTCAGTAGACGATGGAATATACTGTGATGATGGTCGGTGGCTCGCCCTGGGGACTAAGGCTTCAGGAAGGAAAAGGAACAAGTCATCCACTTACAGTTGCCAAGGTAGGCCACCAGATGTAATCATGTAAATATACACGTTTTGCTATTGCGACCGTATTGCCTCTACCCTGCTCATTTTTCAATGAATTTATCAGGTGAGGTCCTTCACCACCGCTGCCCGTTTTAATGGGCGCCACGCCATTTAAGGTCCCCATGCACAGACCGTGCTAGCACGAGATTGAAATCTCTGGAATAAGCCACGATCGTGTTGCGAACCGGCACCTTCACGCACAAAGTTGCCTTGACGTAAGCGTTAACCAATGTAGCTATAACCAGGCCAGTATCAAATGCATGAAGTCACTCTCGTTTGAGGTACAAGTGCGTCGTCTGTTCACTTATGGGATTCCTTTGTGCCACATTTTAGTGTAGTCTGTGTTTAATTGTGTGTGTTTAATGCCGGCTAACGTAATTATTTCTTATACCTAATTTCTTTCTTTTTGTCTCATTGGACTGATCGTTCGAATCGTTCAATCATATATACTGCAGATCAGTTGTGGATGTCATTAAATGATACACAGTGTATTGTTAGAACGGCGCTATAGAAGTTCTAAGATTATATTAGATTAAACATGATTAGTTGACGACAGCGTATGCTCTGTGAGGTCAGATAGTTCAGGGCTGTATCTGTAAGTCATTTATGTTCTAGCCACAGTATATAGCATCTGGTGTTACCAGACGATGTTACATTCCAAGTGTGGCCAGAGATACGTATATAGTGAGACCGAAGACGGTCATGCCCTGCAGCTTTCTCTGCGTAGACGATACATACGGATAACTAATGTATCAAACTTAAATGTGCAGTTAATATATACATCGGCACCAACTTTACGAACCGTTGCATTCCGCCAGGTGCGTTGAAGATGCACCAACCTGCTTATCTGTCTGTCTGTCTGTCTGCCTGCCTGCCTGCCTGTCTACTTACCTATCTACCTACCCTATTTACCTACCTACCTACCTACTTAACTAACTAACTACTTACCTAACAACCTGACTGCATGGCTACCTACCTACCTGACTGACTGCGTGCCTGTCTGTATACATACTGCCCACCTACTTATCGATCCAACTATCTGCCTGCCTATCTACCTACCTTTCTACTTACCTACCTTCATACCTGCCTGACTGCTAGTGTGCCTGTGTTCCTTTCCGCTGTCTCGGTTCGCTGCCTGCATGCCTGACTCAACTCTTGCCTTTCCTTTTCTCATTGAATGGAATTCGTTAATGGCTATCCGGCTGTACGTACGACTGATTGTGATCGATGGAGCTAAACCTAAGATCTAATTAAAGAAAGGCATCTCTCTCTCTGTCTCTCTGTCTCTCTGTCTCTCTGTCTCTCATTCTCACTCTCTCCCTCGTTCTCTGTCTCTCTCTGTCGCTTTCTGCTTTCTGTCTCTCTCTGTCTCTCTGTCTCTCTCTCTGTCTCTCTCCGTCTCTCTCCGTCTCTCTCTGTCTCTCTCTGTCTTTCTATCTATCTATCTATCTATCTATCTATCTATCTATCTGTCTGTCTGTCTGTCTGTCTGTCTGTCTGTCTGTCTGTCTGTCTGTCTGTCTGTCTGTCTGTCTCTCTCTCTCTCTCTCTCTCTCTATATATATATATATATATATATATATATATATATATATATATATATATATATATGCATAGATGCCTCTCTTTAATTCAGATCTTCAGACCTCAGAATGCAGACCCCAGAGTTAAAAATATATCGAGTGTCGTCATACATGTGGGTATTTGTATACATGTCAGTGCACTCGTGTTTGCTTCCTGGTCTGTTTATGCAATCTCTCGACACCCGTCAGCGGAGTCTCAAGGTAGCATGCAAACGATGTTCGGCCATAGGTTCAGCCTTCTTTCGAATTGCTCGCATTCCGACTGATACACGAGTTGAACTGTTGGAATTCCCGTTATAACCTTATGAGCATTGTATAAAGGTAGAACGTTAAATGCATGCTTAAGGTATTAAACTTAAGGCTTTAAATTTTACTTCCTCGGGTCGAAAGCTCCTCTGTTGAGTTTATCCTCTAAGAGCCGCTTTATAAATCTCAAATTACAATTACAAATTACAATTACAAAACGCTAAGAAGATTTCGAAACTGTCGTGACGTTTTCTCAGTATATTCGCAGAATGCTAGTTGATGCTCAGTTATTTTATTTTCCAAGGTTTATGATTAGCTTTTTCTTTTGCAAGCTTAGTGGGCAACCCTCACGCTATCTGGTTTTGGAACCAGCGCATTGGCATTCCCCCAACAAAAATTAAAAGAGGTTAATGGCCTGATTGGCTGCCTTGATTCGCCCTTGTTTCCCACCACGTAAAGTAAAGTATCCCATACCCCACAAGTGAGACGTAGGGGAGGCGCTCATTTCTCTTTCTTTGGGCCCTTGAATCGGCAACAGACGAATCCCAAGGTCCTGGACACGGGGTCAGCGCATCGCAGGACTTGCCGTTTACTTCCTAGCTTACGCCAGTAACGAATTACACTGCTTGGTGGCAGAGGCACGGTTTGCCCAAACAACTTGCCCAGGGTCTTACACGGAGTCTAACCCACAACCGCATGAACCAAACGCGTTACCGATAGACCATCGTGCCACACATGGAACACCATGCCGCACCATGCCACTCAATTAAACACTTGTTCGTGGGTGTTCGTGGTTTGGTCAGCCCCATCATGGGCAAACATTTAAGCGGAACCCAAACCGGATGCAGGGGCATTTTGTCCGCTAAATATTTATGACCTTACATGACCTGAAGGGGTCAAGGTCATCAGTAGCATTTATAGCGACATTTGCTTGCGTGGGACTCGGAGGCCGATTGAATTAGCGCTTGTGTCTCGTGGTATGTAGAGTTCAAACCTCCCTTATGACAATCACTGTTTGCTATTCTTCAATGAATTAATCACCACCGCTGCCTGTTTGAATGGGCGCCAAGTCGCTTAAGCTAAATCACTGAAAAAAGAGCAGGATCGACGCCATACGGTCGCTTTAGAAAAACGTGTACATTTACATTTACAGGGTAGAGTGACTTCGGGTAAGTGCGCGTAATTTACATTTACAGGGTAGAGTGACTTCGGGTAAGTGCGCGTAATTTACATTTACAGGGTAGAGTGACTTCGGGTAAGTGCGCGTAATTTACATTTACAGGGTAGAGTGACTTCGGGTAAGTGCGCGTAATTTACATTTACAGGGTAGAGTGACTTCGGGTAAGTGCGCGTAATTTACATTTACAGGGTAGAGTGACTTCGGGTAAGTGCGCGTAATTTACATTTACAGGCTAAAGTGACTTCGGGTAAGTGCGCGTAATTTACATTTACAGGCTAAAGTGACTTCGGGTAAGTACTCAACGTAGAATTGTTTTAGCGCTATCAATTTATGAAGTTTGTATTACGAAAGACGTAAAGTATTCATACAAGAAATTGCAACGGTCGACCGGATACGTAAGGATGATTGCTTAGTTTGACACATCGTAGCCTGACCCAGTTTCCATGACTCCTCGGGTTTCGACCAGGCTTCTCCAATGGATGGATTACGATTTTTGACTACGGTTTCAATTGAAGGGACCTTCGATTGGTTATTTGTGTATTATGATAACGGCGCTGTAGAAGTCATTAAATTGGGTTTAGATTAGAATAGTAGCACGCATGGATATAATGTGTGAAGCGAAGCGTAAAGATCTTTATTAAGAGTCTAAAGAGTTTGAGTGAAATGTTTCTGGCAGCTTTTTGCGAGATGTTCACGCACGTCCCGCAATAGAAGGCTGTACAAGCGTGTGTGTGTGTGTGCGTGCGTGTGTGAGTGTGCGTGTATGCTTGTGCGTGTGTGTGCGTGTGAATATGTGTGTGTGTGAATGAATGAATGTGTGGGGACTTGTCTATGTGTGTATCTTGGTAAGCTTATGTGTGCATGTATGGAATGTCAAGCTACAGCGGGTGTGTCTGGGAATATGTGTGCGTGTATGCATTTGTGTCTAGGTATATCGGGTAAACCTTTCTGTGGACAGCTGTGTGTGTGTGGTTGTGTGCCTCTCGATCTGTCATCAATCTCTAGTTTGTACCATCTTGATACCGCTGAATAAACTGACAGTCGAGAGGATTGCATGCAATTTTAGATAAGATCCTCATCTTCCTCAGCCTCCTCCTTATTTTCCGTCATTCTCGTCCTCCTCCTGCTTCTCCTTCTCCCGCTTCTCCTCCTCCTCCCGCTTCTCCTCCTCCTCCCGCTACTCCTCTTCCTGCTTCTCCTCCTCCTATTTGTAGAACATCGATCAACACTTGATAAAGAAAATTGTTTGTGGAAGTATTCGTCAGTTCCAAAGAGCTGTTTAGGGGCGGATTGTTGCTGGCTACTGACAGATAATGAGATAGACACACACGCGGATAGACAGATAAGCACGGACAAACAGACAAACAGATAGACAGGCAGACAGAAAGAAAGAAAGCAGGCATATTGGAACAGACGCAGAGGCAGATAGAAAGACAATCTAACAAACATACAGGATGTCAGCAAGATGCCTGCATAGCCAAACAGAATTACTAAAGGTGTGAGAGAGCCAGAGAGGAGAGACAGAGACAAAGACAGAGACAGAGACTGAGACAGAGGCAAAGACAGAGACAGACAAGAAGAGGAAGAGGAAGAGGAAGAGGAATAGGAGGAAGAGGAAGAGGAAGAGAAAGAGAAAGAAGAAGAAGAAGAAAAAGAAAAAGAAGAGAGAGCGAGAAAGAGAGACAGAGAGGCAGAAGAACAGAGGCGAGGATGGTCATGATAAAAAGAAACGATTTCCATAGACGCAGAAGAAACATACAAAGCTCGCAGATGCTGAAACGGTGAAAGGCAGCGTTTAGTAAACCACTTTATGCGTGTTTAGCCAAAAGCATCTTCCTCAGCCGGGCGGGGGCCTTTCCTCATCGGTGCTGCATGACAAGTTCAGTCAGTGTATGTATGCAGGCCTATGTATGTATGTATGTATGTATGCATGTATGTATGTATGCATATATGTATGTATGTATGCATGCATGTATGTATGTATGCATGCATGCCTGTATGTATGTACAGTATGTATGTATGCATGCATGTATGTATGTAAGTATATATGTATGTATGTATGCATGTATGTGTGTATGTATGTATGTGTGTATGTATGTATGTATGTATGTATGTATGTATGTATGTATGTATGTATGTATGTATGTATGTATCCAGAAACCTCCTGGTGCATGACTAGTTAGATGAAGCAGTGTGCAGTCAGTGAGACCATGAAGCATAGAGTTGCAGTAGTCGAGTCTTGTCAGAATAGAGCTGTGTATCAGTGTTTTCAACCACATTCCACTTGTTTAGCTTAATTGAATTCAGGCTCGCCATTCTCTCCTTGATCACACACACACACGCGCACGCACATACACACACCTACACACACACACACACACACACACGCACACATGTTTCTATAGGTATTATACATGTATCATTTCAATCTTCATGTCCTACTTCTAGACCACCAAACGCACCACGCGCTCCCTGCTTCTGGATGATATCTTAGGCAACGATATAATATTGAAAGTGACTGTTCGGCTGCCATAACGTTAATATGTTATATGCAGTATTAAATAAATGTATGTATCATATTTATATAAACATGTATATAACATGTATATATATATATATATGAATAAAGGCAGATACATGGATACAAGCTTTTAAATGTATATCTGTTTCTTATGGAAATATACGTTGCCTTTATGCGTATATATTTATCGTATGCATTGCGCGAATCGATAGCACTCGTATCTCAAAGTGGGTCTGGATTTCGTCACTGGATGCGATTAAGCCGCCCTCCTCTTCCGGCCTCAGTGGCCGCAATCTCCCCCTTCCCCTCCGTTCAGCCAGGTTTTGGCAGGTGAAGGCTCCGAACGCTTATTACCCTGCTCTTATGGCCTTCCGAATGTATGTAAGTGTATGCGTATGTATGTATCTTCATGTGTATGACCTATGTACATGTGTATGGATGCATATATGTATGTATGTATGTGTTTATGTTTGTTTGCATGTACATGTATGTATACATCTATTTATGTCTGCATGTATGCATGTATATATATGTATGTATGTATGCATGCATGCATGTATGTGTGTATGTATGTATGTTTGTGTGTATGTTTGTGTGTATGTTTGTATGTATGTATGTATGTATATATACGTGTAGGTAGGTAGGTAGGTAGGTAAGTAGGTAGGTATGTAGGTAGGTAGGTAGGTAGGTAGGTAGGTAGGTAGGTAGGTAGGTAGGTAGGTAGGTAGGTAGGTAGGTAGGTAGGTAGGTAGGTAGGTAGGTAGGTAGGTAGGTAGGTAGATAAGGCATGTTCATATATTTATAGGTAGGTACTTTTAGGCAGGTAGTATAGGTAGGCAGGTACACTTAGGTGTGTACAGAGAGACCAGTAGTCCGTATGAGTCATTACTAGAGCAGGGAGGTAAATTTATGTATGGACAGGTGTACAACGACTTCCATTGCGTGTTCAAAGAACAGTAATTACGAACGTCGTTCTGTTTATGTTATAGGTTCTTGTTCTTCAAACGATGCTATTTCGAAGAAAAAATACCTGAAAGGGAAAGGAGAATAAGTGAATATGTGAATTTACCGATTTCCAGTTAGCTGGAATTATCGGTTTTAGAAAGTATCCTCCAAAAATCTCCATTAGAGAAATAACAGAAGCGAAATTAATATTGCAAAATTAGCAGTGTGTTTATGCACTTCAAAACAGATGAACTAATGGAAGAAGAAAAAGCAGCCCTTAGGATAGCCCCCAGAGGCAACTATGGGTATGAAATGTATTTTTCTCAGCCTCGGCATATGAAGCGAGTGACTAGTCCTCTCCCGCTCCGTCTGATCTTCTCACTGAAAATGTACGAACAGTGCACTTGTTATAGCTGAGTTCGCTAGGAAGCGCAAATGGAACCGAAATCTCGAAACAAATTTCTTTTCTGTCGGGGATTCAAACCCCAGACCATACGACTGTCACTCCAGCGTTCTAACCACTAAATACAACTGTGGATAGAACTGTTCAACTCTCGTGTAGTCCTATATGCATGTATATGAACATTTATATGCATGTATATGAACATTTATATGCATGTATATGAACATTTATATGCATGTATATGAACATTTATATGCATGTATATGAACATTTATATGCATGTATATGAACATTTATATGCATGTATATGAACATTTATATGCATGTATATGAACATTTATATGCATGTATATGAACATTTATATGGTGAAACCTGTACAAATTTTTTTCGATCGACGTCAACGGCTTTTGATGCCGTAAGATGTCGTTAAACATTGAAAACTGCTATTACTTATAGGAAACTACTATTACTTATATAGCGCCTTTAAAGAATTCTCAAAGGCACTGGAACAAGGCCATATAACAATTGAAAGAGGTGTGTCGTCATATTAGCCGAAAATGTGTTGCGCGTCGAAATTCCCACCAGACAATCAACGCCACCCATTGTACTATAAAACAGCGACATCTCATAGACATCATCATAGAGTAACCGTAGATTATCTTATATAACTAATCTAATCTATCTAATGACTTCTATAGCGCCGTTATCATAATGCTTAAGGTATCAATCGACGTTCGCTTCGAGTGAAATCATAATCAAAACCATAACTCAACAGCACATAACAACATCCAATATTAATGACTAGAACTGTCAAAGATTGTTTTTCAAGATAAGGTGGAGGTTCCGACTGCCAATTATCTTGAAATAAAGAATAATTATTGTGGTCTACAGCCACACTCTGAAATAGAGCTTCATAATGAGTGCAGCATTGTCTGGAAGCAGACCATTTACTTGGGCGCTTTGCCAGCGAACAACTTGTCAGTAGACTGTACGTTTTTATGTTTAACAAGGTATTTTTCTGCGTAGCGTTTAATTGGTTCCACGGATCTAGATATTCATTAAGAGGTTGCTGTTAAAGCCCCGAACGGAGGCATGTACTTATCACAGCCTGGAGACGGCTCCATCTGGTGAGCTGCCTCAAACCATTTGCTGACTCACAAACTGCTCGATATACTTGATCAAGCGATGTGCTGAAATGTGTGTGCGCGTGTGTGTGTGTGCGTGTACTTCCTGTGTATAAACTGGTAATCTGCACCTTCATAAGAGGCTGCTGCGGCAGAAACCCGCATCCACACATCACCACCATCACAACCGACAGTACACTGCTCTTTCCCATCGGTATTCCGCATTCCGTTGTGTAGTTTGTAAATTGGGCGTTAGAGATGACGCCACTGTACAGAAAACACGTGATGACCTAATTATAGGCATAGAGACAGAGATAGATAGAGACAGACAGAGAGACAGAGAGACGGAGAGAAAGAGACAGAGAGAAGGAGAACTGAAAGAAAGCAAAAGCAGAAAACGGGAAAGGAAGGTAGATATATGCAAAGATGACAAGAAAGGAGGACAGAAAGAAAGAAATTAAGAACAGAAAATGAAAAAAAAGAAAAGAAATGAAAACCAATGAAAGAAATAAAGACACACAACAAGAAAGGAAGGAAGACGGAGACAGACATTGAAAGATAGAGAGAGGGGGACATAGAAGGATAACAATAGACAGAGGCAGTGAAAGTTAGAGAGACAGAGACATAGGTAGAGAGATAAATAGGCAAAGCTAGAGAAAGGCAGAGACAGACATAGAGACAAAGTCAGAATGAATCAGATATATATATACAAAAACCCGGAAGAGACATTTAGACAAAATGAATATACAGGTGGAGATGCTCACTTGATCGCAACAAGATTGCCTTCCATTTCTTCTTCTTCTTTCTTCTTCTTCTTCTTTTTCTACTACTACTTCTTTTCATCATCATCTTATTATTATTCTTCTTCATCCTCTTCTTCATCATCTTAAACATCATTGTCATTATCTTATGCTTTTTCTTCCGAATTGTTCCACGTCCGAATTCTTCTTCTGCATCATTTTCATCATCTTCTTCTTCTTTTTCTTCTTCTTTTTCTTCTTCTTTTTCTTCTTCTTCTTTCTTCTTCTTCTTTCTTCTTCTTCTTCTTTTTCTTTTTCTTCTTCTTCCTCCTCACGCATCTTCTCGTACTGCTGCACCTCCTGTACCAGTCCACCGTGAATCATCCTCCCAGGTCGCAAGAACTCGGCAACAGACTCCGAAACCGCTAGGAAGTACTAAGACGAAACGAAGCCAACACTCGACAGTTCAGGATGTATGAGAGCTCTTCTCTGTATGCTTCTATCTGTCTAACTCCGTCTTTCTCTCTCTCTCTCTCTCTCTCTCTCTTTCTTTCTTTCTCCCTCTCTCTATCTCTCACTCTCTTTCTTTATCAATCTCTCTCTCTCTCAAACTGTCTCTCTCTTTCTCTTTCTCTATCAATTAATCTGTCTGTCTGTCTGTCTCTCTCTGTCTGTCTCTCTCTATTTCTCTCTCTATGCCTCTCATTCATTCAATCATTCATTCACTCTATCAACGCTCCACTCTTCCGTGGCACTTATTCTCTTGAACACAAATATGCAGACATAAAGCATCGCAACGACCATACATACCATGCACACAAGAATACTTAAACAGCCTGTTTGTGTACACCTAGAAACATATATGTATATATATATATTTATCTATAGTGCATATATGCATATAAATACGTGTGTGTATATACATTTGCACGTATATATATACACACACGCAAGAGAGTCCATTCGACAGTTAAGATGTGTAACATCTGGTGGTGAAACGTAGCCAACGATTGAGTTGCGCTGTGAAACTTACGCCCTCTGACGTACGTTCGACCGCCATTTGCGGTGTAACTAAAGAGTCTTGAGGAACGGAAGGAGAGGGCACGTACATCGTTTCAGACGCAGCAGCAGCAGCAGCAACCGCTGGACCACAGGGCGATGGACGGACGACGCGAGGAGGAATAGCCTCTCCATGTTTTCGGTAAGACGGACAGGTTATCGTACCCCGATTTGTTGAGTTACCTCGGCGGAGATTCGTGGGTTACTCTGCGAGATTATATTTCGAAGGGCTGAACACAATGACGGCTGATGTCTGTATTTGTGCTATGTATATATCTAGTAGTAGTTCCAGTGTTAATGACATCTTATGGCATCAAAGGCCGTTGGCGTCGCCCTCCTCCTTTATCCAGGCTTGGGACTGGCATTACTGGCAAAGGCAGTAGCGGAGTTATAGCTGGAGACTACTAGTAGTAGTTCCAATGTTTAACGACATCTTATGGCATCAAAGGCAGTTGACGTCGCCCTCCTCCTTTATCCAGCCTTGGGACTGGCTCTACCCGATTAAAGGCAGTGGTGGAGTTTGCATGTATCTAGAGAAATTCTGGGCATATTCATATCCACTTTTCGAACCTCTCAATGTTTAGTCTAAGGTAAGATTTCGAGTTCATATTTAAAAGAATGTTGCTCGAATAACTAGAAAATTCTGCACTGATAAGGTCTCGCATACACGAAGAACCCGAATAAGTGCAGTGGCTCGATGCATTAGACACTGATGTTGCGAAATGGCTTGAATATATTAAGGCCACCAGGGTTTTGTCTCCACAACATCATTAGATAGTGGTACTTAAAACTGCAGAAATAATAATAATAATAATAATAATAATAATAATAATAATAATAATAATAATAATAATAATAATAATAATAATAATAATAATAATAATAATAATAATAATAATAATAATAATAATAATAATAATAATATCCCCTTGAGGTATTCATCACTCTTCTCCCTTTCGTACCAGTAATTCCCTGCTTGTGCTACCTTCGTGTTGCTAACCCCAACTTCATTAGCGCCTTTCTTTTCTTAGCCCTGGCACATGAAGGCTTCTTGATTTTCCCACGGACAGAGTAAGTCGGTGCGCTCAGTTTACGGATGAACAGGAATCTGGAATATCTTTCTCTCCCGTTGAAATTTTAACCCCGACCCCTGGACTGACAGTACAACACGCTAACCACTATGCTATCATGCACCCCTCTGATACCACTGGCCTGGTTGGCTACATTGGTTAACGCGTACGTCAAGGCGCCTCTGTGCGTGAGGATGCCGGTTAGCATACCAATCGTGGCTATATTTTAGAGATTTGAATCTCGGGCTAGCACGGTCGACACACGGGAACCTTAAGTGGCGTGGCACCCATTCAAATGGGCATAGGTGGTGAAGGGTCTCACCCGATTAATTTGTTGAAAATGAGTAGGGTCGAGGCCATAGGGTCGCTACAGAAAAACGTGTACATTTACATTTACCTTAACTGGACACCTTTATACGTATTCCAAGTTCTGAAAAGTGCATGTACCTAGGAAGTGCATGCGTGTGAAGGAATGATTCGTGCTTCATAATAATAATGCAAGTATTGGCTGAGTGCGTGTGTGTGCACGTGTGTGTGTGTGCGCGTGTGTGTGGTATGTGCGTGCATATGTAGTTGTGCCTACGTGTTGTATGTGTGTGTGCATGTGTGTGTGTGTGCGTGTGCATGTGTGTGTGCGTGTGTGTGTGTGCATACAACCAGCGTGGAGCACATGCTCCTTCGAAATGCATCGATGCTATTTTCTCAAATGTTCGCTTATCTTCTGCCGATGTTAGTCTGCTGGTCTTTTTGTGTATTTAAAAACCGGAGCCGTAATTCACGGCGAGGCCGAGTCATTAATTGCACCGATGCTTCCGGTCTCTAAATGGCTTCTCCTCTTGAAATTAATGTATTTTTAACCGCAAACAGTAAACGCATCGAGGCGGTTCATAGGAATATTTTGCAATAAAGTTCAACGCCTGTGGTCCATTACCAGACACTGGGCGTGGCAAAATGAAAAGAAAGGTCTGAGTAAGTATGAAAGTAAGCAAACAAGTAGGTAGGTATGTATGCATGTATGTATGTGTATCTGAACATTTATATAGCGCCTGTTAAGAGAATCTTACAAGAGTGCTATATGTCTGGCTTTGGACCATGGTGGATGTGTTTTGTTATTACCAGACAATTTAGGTCTGTATACGAGCGGTCTGTTGACATTAGTATCTGCTGTAAGTATGCATTAATGTGAGTGTTTCTGTATCAGCAGGTTTCGTATCGCTAAGTCTGTTCTTCTTTTTCCCGACTGTCCTATTTCGCTTTCTGTTCTACAGCATAAGTCACATTTTATGGTGATTGTTAAAAGGTTGGGTAGTACTAAGAAATGTATATGTGTGTGTGTGTGTGTGTGTGTGTGTATCAGAATACTTAACATAGCGCCTTTAAGTACCTCACAGACATGCTCTGCACACTGATCGAAGCAAAAGCTTTTTAAAGACAGTCTGAAAACGCATGCTGTACAGAGTCAGATGCAGCAGCATTTATACACATTGTAATTGTAATTGTAATTTGAGATTTATAAAGCGCCTCTTAGAGCATAAATTCAACAGAGGTGCTTCCGACCCGTAAAAGTAATAGACTGTTCCAATGTTCCGAGAAGAATGAACAACAGAGCTAGTTGATGTGTGTAGTGGTACTCAATGGATTGGATGTAGACCTATCGGGCTGTACAAGAAATGACAGAATGCTGACGAAAGAGAAGTAGGGCAGTCCCTTAAACCAACCCCTATGAGTACCAAATGCTAGCGATTTCATTTTGCTTAGCTTCGGCGTATGAGGGTGGGTTGCTAGTCCTCTACTTCGCCGCCTGATCCTCCCATCGACAGTGTACCACCAGTGTACTCGCTTTATGGCGGGGTTCGTTAGGGAGTAAAGTGGAGCAGAAATCTCGAAACAGGTTTCTCCCCTGGGGATTTGAACCCTGATACCTTTGGCTTGAAAGTTCAGCACGCTAACCACTAGACGATGAGGTGGGGCGAGACGATTTTCAAGTTTTTGTTCTCTTCATTGCAGGTCGCATGACTAAAAATTCGTGTATCGTTAGCAACATGCTTCTTGACGCGGAAGGCATCGACATTGTACCTCAGACATTGCCCCTCCGGGAGTTATTGATATTAGCGTATCGGAAACTGATAATAGTTCTGGCAGTTACAATGCACACCGGTTTTAGTCACGCAGATACACGCAACAGAAATTGATTAAAGTTGCAGAGTTATGTGCAAGAGTAACCGATAACTGTCGCACAGCTATGTGGTATAGTAATCTGGCGACTGGGAAAGGTTATGCAGTTATGTGCAACGGAAATGGATTACAGTTGCGCTGTGATGTGCGACAACAAACGATAGAAGTTAGTGTGTAAAGGTTACACGGTAGTTTTCTGCAGAAGTTGATAAAAATTAGTCAGCAACAAAAACAAGGATTCTAGTCACGCGCTTTTATGAAACGTAGCCTAATGAGTCAGATGATCGCTCTTCTCTTCTCTTCTCTTCTATTTTATTCTATTCTCTCTCTTCTTTCTTCTCCTCTCTTCTCCTCTCTTCTCTTCTCTTCTCCTCTCTTCTCCTCTCCTCTCTTCTCCTCTCCTCTCTTCTCCTCTCCTCTCCTCTCTTCTCTTTTCTTCTCCTCTCCTCTCCTCTCTTCTCTTTCTTCTCTTCTTTCTCTTCTTTCTCTTCTCCTCTCTTCTCCTCTCTTCTCCTCTCTTCTCCTCTCTTCTCCTCTCCTCTCTTCTCTTCTCTTCTCTTCTCTCCTCTTCTCTGTATGCCACCGCACGATTTAGAACTATATCTTTCCACAGTCTATAGACTTGTGATTAAACCACTTAGATCACCTAGCTAGGCATCGGCATTGCTCCTCATTTGCCCTAGTATGCATGACATTTATGCTAGGTCTAGACTAAGGCTTCATCAGCCAACAGCTTGCCACAAGAAATGATACCCTATAAACTAACAAAACGTCAGTCAAGGCGCCTCTGTGCGTGAGGATGCCGGTTCGCGTCCCGATTGTGGCTTATTTCTGAGATCTGAATCTCGGGCTAGCACGGTTCGTACACGGGGATCTTAAATGGCGTGACGCCCATTCAAAGGGCAGCGGTGGTGAAGGATCTCATCCGATTCATTCATTGAAAATGAGTAGGGTCGAGGCCATATGGTCGCTATAGAAAAACACGTACATTTACATTTACTAGAATCTTAGGCTCGCAAGGTTCGTGCACGGGCCAATGCCGTCCATTCAAACAGGCAGCGGTGGTGAAGGATCTTACCCGATTAATTCATTGAAAAATAGCAGGGTCGAGGCCATACGGTCGCTGTAGAAAAACGTGTACATTCACATTTATCTAATCACCAGCTACCAAGGTGCACCATTAAAACACGAGCTAGCCTCTGGCAAAGGAAAACATGTATGCATACATGTAAGTACATGCATGCCTATACATGTCGCTATGTTGGGAAATCCGGTGGCACTGAGTAATGATTGCTTAATTTTTCATAAGCGTGGATAAGGCTTTAGCGATCTGCCTGAGGACTTAACCGACTGGCACACCAACAACCTCAATATTTAAAATCTTTAATGGGAAGAACATAATCACTTCACTCCTTGCAATCTCTGCGCAGTTCTTCCACTCAAAACTCAAAACACTCCTCTTCCGTAGATCCTATCCTGATTCCTCTTCTTCCCCTTGTCTATCCTGCAGATCCAATTCCAAACACCACCCACCGTAGCCATCTGACTACCTGCTGCCTGATTCTTGAATCTTGACCTGGAACCGAACCCATCTTGCCAATCGATTTGTTTTGACTGATCGCCTGTGAATAAGCTGGTTCCCGCGACTTAGCTTTCGTTGGGCGCTGTAGAAATCACGAGTTTACGATTACGATCACGATTATTTCTTTCCTGCCAGATGACCATTTCGACCGACACCTCCTTCTCTCGAGTCTTTCGTGTCGGAATCGTCTTCTTGGCTTGAATGCTTGTCCGTCGGTATTGTTGTCGGCGTCAGAGTCGTTGTATAATTACTTAATCATAATATAATTAATTATGTAATTACTGTTCAAAGACAGAATGTCCCCACTGACCAGATGCGTGTCTCGGCCTAATGATGATAACAAATTGGAGGAGGAGGCGAAAACTAAACATGAGAAGAAGAGGAACAATAGAAAAAGAACAAGATCAAGCATAACAATAACTAGCAAGAGAAGAACAAGAGGCAGCCTAGAACAAGACGAACAAGAGGAACACGAGCAACAAGAAAAAGAATAAGAACAGGGAGAATGAACGTATGAACGTTACGATATCAGCCTACGTCTAAACGCAGCGTGTGTGTATGTTTGTGCATGTGTGTGTATGTGTGCATGTGTGTATCTGCGTGTGTATGAGAGAGAGATAGAGAGAGAGAGAGAGAGAGAGAGAGAGAGAGAGAGAGAGAGAGAGAGAGAGAGAGAGAGAGAGAAGAGAGGGAGAGAGAGAGGGAAGGGGATATATATATAGAGGGAGAGATAGATAGAGAGAGACAGAAGACAGACAGTCAAACAGACAGACAGACAGACAGATAGAGAGAGAGACAAAGAGAGAGAGAGCTGTTGATCCTATATTTAAGCCTCGTAGACTCCGGAATACTTGCACACACCCAGTACCATGCACGTGCCATCAATCGCATCTCGAAGAATTTCGATTCCCATTTATAACCGCTGCGTCTCTTAACCGTCTGCGGTTCCATCCAACAAGCCGCATCTGTTGGCACTTAGGGTCCATCCCACCAATCACACCCTCAAGCCTCACCCCAAAGAAATGCCTTAAATAGCCCGCACAAACATAGGGTGGCATATATCATACATGACGTTAATGCATGAGATAGTTTTTATCAGTGGCGGCTCCAGGATTTCTTTCGGTGGGAGGTCAAGAGCATTTCCAGAGGGGCGACACATTCTGGCAGTCCACCATGCACGGGTCTGGGCTGAGGGGCGCCGACATATAACCAGGAGGAGTGCGGGGGTGATCCACCCCACAACGAACATATAGCTAAATCCAAAACTGGTTTGTATGTTTGCATATATGTAACCTATATATGTATATATAGGTATGTATGCGTATATATGCATATATATACATATTTATATATGCATTCCTGTACTTGTGTATATATGTATATACATAAGAGTATTCTTGGTCAGTGGTTTATTGGATCCGGATGGTGTAGTGAATGCCTCGTGAAGCTCATTGGAAATACACACAGGTTGATTGCATCTGCAGGACGATCCATGGAACTATACTTAGACAAACGATGCTACCTATCTTCGCTGGTTTCTACGTGCGGACACTTTCCGAGTATGAGCTACTGTAGAGGATAATGTGCTTAAAATAATCAGAATTTCAGAATCATAGTTGTTAACATCATCGTCGTTGTTGTCACCACCACAACAACAGCAACTAAAACGACAATAGTTTATATAGAACCGTTACAAGATATCTCTGCTCAGAAGCACTCCCAACCCGTCCTCGGCGAAAGAGACCAAATTTCAAGCGTTGATTAAAGATGCATGAAGCGTTCTTAGCAGAAGACGTAAGTGTAAATGTATACGTTTTTCTACAGCAACCGTATGGCCTCGACCCTGCTCCTTTTCATTAAATTTATCGGGTGAGATCCTTCGCCACCATCGCCCGTTTCAATGGGCGCCACACCATTTAAAGTCGCTGCGCACGAACCGTGCTAGCCGAGTTTTAGATCTCTTAAATATAGCCATGTAGCAGTTTGACTCCTGGTTGATATCTAAGGGGTTTTGACTGATCCTCTCCGACGGATTACGATTCTATTACAGCAGTTTCACTTGCAACGACTATCGATTGATGTCTTATGCATGATGATAACGACGCTATAGAAGTTATAGATTTAGATTAGAACAGTAGCATGCAGTCCTCTTTGCTTGTAGGTTAGTAAGAACAGCAAAGCCTACGTCAGTGGCATTCAGGAAGGCGATCTAGTGCGCTCCATAAATGGAAGAAGTTCGTGTGATCTAAAGAACGAAGAAGCAACCAAACTACTCCGCTCTGCAAACGATCGACTCACTCTGGAATTAAAGCAGTTGGTAGCCGACCTTATTCCTTCTCCTTATCTGCTTCACTTTCCAATGTTTCGCCTTTATCGTGCATTGTCAGATTTTCTTTCTTTTCTTTTCTTCTGTCTCTGTCTCTGTCTGTCTGTCTCTGTCTATCTCTGTGTCTCATTCTGTCTCTCTGTGTCTCTGTCTCTTTCTCTGTCTGTCTGTCTCTCTCTGTCTGTCTCTCCGTCTGTCTCTCTCTGTCGCTCTCAACATCTATAAAAGGGTTTACCGTCGTTGGTATGCTGTGGACATGTTCACCCCTCAAGCGAATGATCTCTCGTCCCCAGGACCCTGGTTCTGAGGTATTTCTATTTACCTTGACCTTTACGGTTCTGAAGAGCTTCTATTGAGGTGTTTAAACAAATGTTTTACCTTCCTCTTAACGCTTTGAGGCGTTTCTATCAAAGAGTGTAATCAAGTGTGCTATAAGTGTATACAAAAAGAAAGGGGGCTGCCCGTGGGTCAGTGTGGGGTACCCCTGCAAGCTAATTCGTCCAGCCTCGAGGTCTCGGTCACCGTTAAAACTTCCAGTGTATTTGTGGTTACTTGCACTTTAAGCTGTTTTACTTCCTAAAGGGCAGTGTCTAAGATTTTCAGCTAAATGTTATTTTACTATCTCAACTTTTCCTTCTTCGAAAACGTCCCTTGCTATTGTCTCTTATGGCTTCACCCTTGTCTTACTTTCGTTTGTCGTACTTCTTCGATCAGTCCGTACGTTCAGCCAATCAATCTTCAATCAGTCCGTACGTTCAGCCAATCAACATGAAGAGCAATAAAATCACCAGCGTCTGAGAGTTGAACATATAGTAGGCCCTAAAATAACTGTTATAAAATAGTCCGTTCGTTTAGCTAATTCCATCATTAAACAGCAGCCACCACCACCACCACCACACCACCACCACAACCACCATCATCATCATCATCATCACCATCATCACTTAGCAAGGCATAGCTTAATAACGATCATGGAAAAAGATGTTTTTTTTTCATCCTAGGGGAAACGAAACATGTCCATATGCAGCAGAAGAAACGAACGTCTTCAGCCACCTGAATAATACGAACAGCAACCCAGGTTCATAATCATTAATTATTTAGCAGTCATCACCATCATCATCATCGTCATCATCATCATCATCACCATCACCATCATCATCACCATTATCATCACCATCATCATCATCACCATCATCATCACCATCATCATCGTCACCATCATCACCATCATCATCGTCACCATCACCATCATCATTACCATCATCATCGTCATCATCATCACCATCATCATCGTCATCATCATCACCATCATCATCGTCACCATCATCATCACCATCATCAGCGGCAACAGCAACATCATCATCATCATCATCATCACCATCATCATCACCATCATCATCACCATCATCATCACCATCATCATCATCATCATCATCATCATCATCATCATCATCATCATCATCATCATCATCATCATCATCATCACCACCATCATCATCATCATCATCATCATCATCATCATCATCATCATCATCATCATCATCATCATCATCATCATCATCATCATCATCATCATCATCATCATCATCATCATCATCATCATCATGCCCATAATCATCGTCATCGATATAATCATCACTTGATTTGTTTTTACTCTGCATTCTCCTCTCTTTGTCCAAGATGACTGCATCTGTTTTGACAGAGTTCGGCTCCAGTGAAAGTTTTAGTTCTCGGTCGTCGTTGAGCGGCGGAGGGGGTCAGTGTCCGAGTGACGGCGAGCTGTCCACTTCGACCTCGGACTCCCAGGGAAGCATCATTCAGGTCATCGACGGACGAAAGCACGTCCTTAAGACTCCCAGTCCGTGTCCAAGTCCCGTTCTGGTCGACTACACACGAACAAAGACCGCCCCTCTTATCTGGTCACCCTCTGGTCAGTTTGGCGATTACTGGTCTTTTAAACATTTAGGCGACAGTTTCATATTTTCATTAAAAGCGAAACGTTTATGCGCTTAAACTATTGTTGTATTAATTATTAATTGTAATGTTATCAAGTTATATAGCGCCTTTTCAAAAGGAATTAGTCAGAGGCGATCCCTACCTAACAGCACAACATTATTAATTATTGAACAAAATGATTTTCAAGGTCTTACGAAATATTATTATTATTATTATTATTATTATTATTATTATTATTACTGATAAATATATTTAGTAGACATTACATTGCTAGATATCGCATTATTCGTTACATTACATTACAGGAACTACGAGGATGAAATCGGGTAAGAGCTACAAACAGGTCACTTTCAATATTCCAAAGATATCTTCCGGAGACGAAGAATTTGGCGGAGATGAAGGAGACAGAGGAAGACGAACAGGAAGAAAGGAAGGAGAAGAAGGAGGAGGAATTGGAGAGATGCGGAAGGCAGACTGCCTCAGCAACGTACATTACTCATCAGACAACATCTCACCTGGTTCTAATGAACTTCAGTCGGCAGGTACCAGTGATGCATCACTTTGAAGGCCCGGGGTTAAGCATCATTTCTGCAATATACCGAAATGGTGCCGTGGGAGTGTTGGCCCCTTCCTGGTCTCCAGTATTTAAGTGCTATATAAATATATTTATCCTCCAGGCAGAAAAATGCACAGTATATTTAGGTACTCTATTTTTATACTTCAGGAAGGAACATACTTAGGTACTCTATTTTTATACTTCAGGAAGGAACATATGTGGACTGTATAGTCTATACACCATATGTCGAAGAAAGGCATATGTACGGACCTCCGATAGAGTTTCCTTCCTGAAGGATTGCAAATGTAGTCCACGTGGTTATAGGCTATATATGCTATTCCTTCTTTAAGGACACGAACTAACACAAATGACTTACATTACCATTTCTATGTTCATGGCGCTTTAGATGATATTCTATTTAACAGTTATATTTTTTGACATTGCTTTGGTTTACACCATTGAACAGGTTATACCATTGCACAGGCTTATATAATTACTTTGGTTTATACCATTGCACAGGTTATACCATTGCACAGGCTTATATAATTACTTTGGTTTATACCATTAAGCAAGCATAGTCTTGCACATCTCTGCACTTAGGTAAAATGTTTCATTGACTTCGTTTTATATCTTGATCGCTAATGCTACCACATTTATAAATAAATGTTAAATATGGGCGACCCCGCTAGCGGAACAATATTTGTTCCTTCTGGGTGTACCTGTTGACACCCGTGTATGAAAACGAACAATTGTACTTTGTATTCTTGATTTCGGTGATCAACAAAGTATGTTATGAATCTGAAAATCTGACATGACATCACTTTAGGTTATATCATATTACTCGCTAATGTTTCAGTGATCGCCGAGCCAATCCGACCAGCAGCTGCCATCTCACTGTCGAAGAATTCAGTATCTGGGTCGGTTCAAGTCTTGACCTCTGTGCCGAATGGGCACGAAGCCGGCATTTCTTCTTCCCCGAAGACCTCTCGCCAGGCCCAAGCCACAAGGACCATGTGGTCTCACGATTCCGCTCTTCCCGCTGTAGCAGTCCAGCGCGGGTCAGCCAGAGAGCCACCTCCGGGCCAAGACTTGCGCTACTGTTTCCAAAAACAGGTTCCTGCTGAAGGTACATCCGGCGTTTCAGAGTTTCAGACGAACAGGAACAAGAAAGTGGTGGCGCCACATAAGTCAGATCGTTACGGAATCACAGGAACACAGAACGCTGTCAAGTCGTCGAGTTTCACCTACACTCCCTACGAGGTGAAAATAGGTCGAGGAGTGGCAGACGACGTTTCAAGGCTACTGGTCAAGGTAGATACCGAAGCTAAGCTACTTGACTCAGCGGGTGGTGAGCCCAAAGAAAGAGGGCTGCCCATGGGTCAGTGCGGGGTACCGCTGCAAGCTAATTCGTCCATCCTCCAGCGAACTCGGTCATCGTTAAGTACTTCCAGTGATACAGGCGAAAGTCCCGTTTGGGGTAAGGGTGTTAAGAGCATCGTGGCTAACTTTGAAAGTTCGAGGAAGGTTGAAGCTGGATTGAATTCTGATGGAGACCGATCACCAAGTCCGATGAATGTCTCTGCGGACTACAGGCGTGCTTCACTTCCACTAAAAGACTCTTCATGTAGACCATCAAGCCCGCTAATCATTAAACCATCCTCGGTGGCTCCAAGAATAAAACAGTCCGAGTCAGTAGCTACTACGAAGCTAGAATCTGAAAAGCATCGTGCGGGATACGGCGGACCACTCAGTCCTGGAAGTGTGGTCGAGGACGAGAAACGGGCGTCGTTGCCATTACGAGACACTGACTGTAGATCACCGAGTCCACTGGTAGTAAGATCATCCTCAGTTGCTTCTAAGACCAGATCTAAAAACTCCGAGAACACTGGGCCATCCAACGGCCACTCGAACTTGGAAGCTACAAGTCAGAGGCCAACCGACTCATTTCAAAACAAAACGTCTCGGTTACTTTCTCTCTGTAATTTGTCAAGTAACAAACCCTCGACTGTCCTTCTAAAAGACTCGCCAAAAGCTGCAACCTGCAATTCGGACTCACCCGGTTACAAATCTGTTAGTTCTATAAATTTCGAAGCGCGTAAGTCGCCCAGTCGTGCAGAGCCAGCTGGGTACAAATCGGTAAGTTCAATCAGCATTGAATCTTCGAAGGTTATTCCGACTGCGGAGTCCGTTGGCCGCAAAATAGAAAGCCTTTTTGAAGCTGGCCTTTTTAGAGTAAAATCATCCGCCGAGCCCAGGCGCTACAGATCAGTCAGCCCAATGCCCGTAGAAGCCGTTCAGGCAAGGTCAAAGGGTTACAAGACAGAAACCACCGGCTGCGCCTTATCCTCGGCGACAGTTCAATCCATCACTGAACCTTCCCACAACAGGTCTGTGCAGCCTTCGAATACTTCAGGAACATTAGCGAGTGTTAATTTAGAGCCATCGACTCACAGATCAGATTCAGTCAACGCAGGAACTTCCCAAGTCTATGGCTCAGCTGAAACCAGACGTAACTGGCCAAGTCCTCTAAGTCACGACTCACCTCAAGACAACTCTCGTGTAGAATATAAGGGCAACGGGCAGATAGCTCCTGGTGAGCATCGGAATGAAATTTCTTCTACGGTGGACCAAAATGGATTTAACTCCGTCGCTACAGAGTCATACCAGGACATTTCTTGTGCAAAACCTTTAGCAACTATATCAGAAAATCTAACTGACTTCGAATCGTGTAATAGCAGTTCTACTCGAAGGTCTTTTACCAATAAACAGCCAGTAAGACCGTTCAACTTTGGTTCGAATAATCTCGATTCCAATGCAAGTCCTATAGGTTTCGCCATGTCAAGTTCTGCGTCACACGCCAGCGAGAACAAAAATTTTCCTAATGCTTTCGATAGTCAGTCGACCAAGAATATCATCCAAGCGGAACTACCCGAGATTGCTAAATCAGACCCTGAGTCACAGAATCAGTTCAATACTTGGTCTAGCAAGACTACATTTCATGCGCATCCACCTGTAAGCTCTTGGGCAAATAAAGTAGCGAAATCTGACACTGAGTCACAGAAACATTTCGATGCTTGTTCTGGCAAAAATCCCTCTTGGGCAGAACCATCTGTAAGCTCTTGGGCAAATGATACCACAGAGATAACAAAATCAGGCGATGAACAATCGAACCAGCTCAGTGCATTGTCGACCAAGTTTGTTGCTAAGCAAGAATTCCCCATTTCCAGCTGTGTCAATCAGGTTAACAAAGCAGAGAAGTCACGTACTTCACGGCATGAACATTCACTGCAAGCTATCTCTTCCGATATACAGTCAGCGGTGGCCCCAAAGGCAGAACTGCTCGAATCTGTAAACCCAGCGAACGCTAGGCCTTCAAATAACTACTCCAACTTTGAACCTACAAGCCAGAGACCAATCGACACACTTCAGAGCAACAGATCTCTTTCCCCCTACGCTCTGTCAAGCAGCACACCCGTAACTACCCTACTAAATCAATCTGTAAACTGTCTCAACCAGTCCAGGACAGACCCTATTCTTAACTGCCTATCGAATTCACTCAAGCCAAAAGCAACATCATTCTCTACCACAGAAGTAGAAACTACCCAACCGGAATGTCTTCAGAACCTTTATGCCAGCCATGTTTTACCCAACAACTGGTCGAGACACTCTACCGATGCCCAGTTTATCAGCAAAGAAGCCGATGGCTATAATACTATGCCAGCTGCAACGTCGAAATTAACGGCTACTTCTACGTCATTAGGTTCCAAGTCTACAAGCCAGGTCGACTCCTCTGATGCATCTAAAGTAGAAAATTCACTGGCTCCTGTAGGTTGCGAATCTACGTTAATCAATAAATCAGCTGACGACAGAGCAGCCTCTGTGACGCCATTTGCTCATGAGTCTGGTACAGGAAAGGATCGGAATAAAGTATCCTTTGAAAGACTTGAAAGACTAGACCTTCATTATCCGTGTAACATCCTCTCATCATCTGCTCAACTTATTAAACTAAATTCTGCACCGATTGCTCGCGAAGATTCAGTTACACTGGATCAAATAAGATCAGATCCATTAAAGAGTCCAGCTGTGAAAGGAAGTACGTCTTCTAACTCAACAGAATCACACGTTAGGGGTGCAACCTATCGCAACTGGGAGCGGACCTGTCGACCATTTAATCCAGTGACTTTAGCTTCTTTCACTAAAACATCAGGATACCGGCCAATCAGGTTTGCACCGAATGTTAACGGCGCTTCGACTCTCGCCAAGTCGTATCGAAGTTCATCTCTGAGCTCGGATATTCCGTGTCGAGCTGTGGAAACAAGCGCACGTCATTCTTCCAAAGCGGATAGATCGGTTGCATGTGAAGCAAGTTCCACTGATCTCGACTCTCATTATCCGCTCTTTCCTTTGACGGCTGTCTCCCGTTTCCCGACTGTCGACACTAGATTCTCAAGTGTACCTCCAGACAGCTACCGTGTTTTCAACGCCTCAGATCCGAGTCTGCCCGTCATCGCTGTGACTCCGCCGCGACCCCAAAGCCCTTTTGGATTTACAGCTATAGATGACGAAAATAGCTTTAGCGTTGTAAAGTCACCCGAAATTATATTGCACTCCTTTCAACAACATCCGGTGAAAGACTGCGAGAAAAGTGATTCCTTTCCAGTCTCTGAAGTTGATTTTGTAACAGAAAAGTTGCCGCAGAATGGCATAATCGCCAGCGACGTTATAAAAGACGCGTTAACTTATGCTGATGGGACAGAAGCAATTAAATTCCAGCGTGAAAAACATCCCAGGAAAGTTGGAATCGATGAAGACAATTCAACATGGCTTTCAGGTGTCAACGGAAATGGAAAATCACTAGTTTCGATTGAAAGGCAGCCGGCAAATTCGCTAAAAGACGAGGCCACGGAAAACGCCAAGCCAGAGGGCAAGCCAAAGGGCAAGGCAGAGGTCAGGACAGAGGTCAGCAGAGATGACCTCAGGACAATGGCAAGAAAAGAGACAGAGTTTGCTCCGAAGTTGCGAGTGTCCCTCGGAACGACGACTGCTGTCGAAAATATGACTTCAGTTCCATGCTCGAGCCCAGAGTCATTTGTGGATCCGACACGGAATGTGGAAAATGATTTCTTTCAGAAGACGCTAGGAGGCGTATCATCACAGATACTGACGCTCGACAACAATTCCACGCAAAAGGAAAACCCCGCCAGAAAAACTAACACAGATTTGGAACAAAATTCGTTGTCTACTCCAAACAAGCAAGAAGGCAAGAACAGCTGGATCTGCGTAAGTAGCTTTCTAGGATCTTTGTTTGTCTCTCTCTCTCTCTCTCTCTCTCTCTCTCTCTCTCTCTCTCTCTCTCTCTCTCTACATCTGTCTATCTATACCCCTGTCTTAATCTCAACATTCGTCTCCTTCTCCGAATCAGTCCCTGCCTCTACACATGTCTCTGTCTTCTCCGCCCTCCGTCTCAATCTGAATATAAACAATGGTTTGTGTAGACTTCTGTAAAATACAGCTGTTTATACGAAGAACGGGTGCACCATAGTATATTGATTAACGTGTTGGACTCTCAGCCCTGAAGTCGGAAGCTGAAAGCCCCGCCTGCGCAGAAAGGTATTTAGAGATTTTTGCTCCACTTGCGCTCCTAGCGAACTCAGCTGTAAAATGAGTACACTGATCGTACACTGTCATTGGGAAGATCACGGGGCGGGGGCGATGACTGGCGCCCACTCTCATATACCAAGGCTAAGCAAAATAAAGTCGCTAGCACTTCATACCCTACCGTTCAGGGTCGGTTTTAGGGATTGCTCTTCTTCTTTGTTCTTGTTCTCGTTCTTCTTGTTCTTGTTCTTCTTCGTCTTCTTTTTGCATTCTTCTTCTTGTTCTTGTTCTTCTGGTTCTTGTTCTTGTTCTTCTGGTTCTTGTTCTTGTTCTTCTTCTCTGTTCTTGTTCTTGTTCTTCTGGTTCTTGTTCTTGTTCTTGTTCTTTTGCATTCTTCGCATTCTTCGCATTTTTCTTCTTTTTCTGCTGTTATGCAACGAAAACCAAAAGACCATAGAAGACTGAGGTAAAATATAACGAATAATGCAATTCCTGTAAATGAGCCGCGCTTTAGCCAGCTGCGCAACTTATGTGCCTCCATTAACATGCAGTCTTCACTTTGTCTGTTGATGTCCGCTTGGATAGGCTGAACGTCCGCAGAACGACAGGAATCAACAATTCGATCACCTTGAAAATCGTTCACGGGAAAACGCGCCTTATCCAGATGAATGGAAAGAAGGTGGTACCTCTGTCAGCTGTAAAGGCAGCTGGGGTCGTTCAGGTGAGGGCTAGACAAGAAAATCATCTCACATTCTGTTAATGATTCTATAAATTAGAAGCAATAAAATATTATTACTTGTTATAGAAGGTTTTTTAGATGCCAGTTCACGTTATGTCTCTGCCTCTGTCTCTGCCTATGTCTCTGCCTGCCTGCGTCTCTCTCTCTCTCTCTCTCTGTCTCTCTTTCTCTCTCTGTATGTCTCTCTTTCTCTCTCTGTCTCTCTTTCTCTCTCTGTGTCTCTCTGTGTCTCTCTGTCTCTCTGTTTGTCTGTATCTCTGTCTGTCTGTCTCTCTGTCTGTCTGTTTGTCTGTCTGTCTCTCTGTCTCTCTCTCTCTCCAGCTTAATACTTATTTTCTGCCCATTTTGTGTATGTTTGATAAGTGTTGACTGTTATCATTGAAGAGCAATTAGCCGAGGAGCTTAGCGAAGAGTACAGCAGACGGCGGAAGGAATCGGAAAGAAGAGCGCGTGAAGCGTCCAAAAGACCTGTCCTCTTCCGAGAGGAAAAGATTCCGAAGCCTTTCATTAAGTACAGAGGAGTAGGACCCAAGGACGAAGAAACAGGAGTGCCAATCGCACTGCGCAACGTAAGCACGTTGTGCCGCTTTTTTCAATCGCGGCTTTTCAATCATCCATCCAGCAATGTAATGAAATATGATGCCCTACTATGTCATGTAGTGTCATGCCATGTCATGTCATGTCTTATAATGTCATCGCAATGTAATATATTGTAATGTGTTGTAGCGTAGTGTCGTCATATCTAGTCAAGTCTAATATGGTCGATTCAAGTCCACTCTCGCCTGATATAGTTTAGTCTAGTCCACTTTCCTCGATTGTTTAGTCTGGTCCACTGTAGTCTAATCTTGTTTAGTTTAGTCCACTCTCGTCTATTCTGGTTTAGTCTGGTCCACTATCGTCTAGTCTAGTCTAGAACAGAATCCGCTGCAATAAATTATTTTATTGCACCGTTCTCCACAGGTTAATTAACGAATGTATGTTAAAGCTCTTACGAAGACATTACAGTAACATTCCTCTTTCACGGATCCTATCCTGACTCCCCTTCTTCCTCTTATCCCTCTTTCCGCTCCAATCCCAAACTTCACCCACCGTAGCTGCCACGCTGTCTCTCTGCCTGACTCTTGGATCTTGACCTGGAACCGAACCCTTTTGCCTATCGATTTTGCTTTGATTGAGCCACTGTGAATAAGCTGGTCCCCGTAACGTGGCTTTCGTTGGGCGCTGTAGGAATCTCGGGATTACGATTACGAAAGATATCAACCTCTAATGTTAGTCTGGGCTTGTATTACTGGAATGCCTTGTGACTCACATGTTTATTGGCTTGTACCTTGGTGGGCCTGATGAACTAAATTGTGACCAGTGCTATAGAAGTTCTCAGATTTAGTCTGGCCTTTTTTCAGTGGGTGGAAGGCAGAAGTCAGAGGGAGTGGTACAAAGAGATGTACAATGCACTGCACAAGAAAAACGACGAAAGTGAGTCTGTACATTACCTTTCCTCCTTGTATTTCAATTTAAGCGTAATGTAACAGCTTAGATTGGAAGGATATTAATGCAAATATGACGAGGCAAAACAAACTCAAATTTCAATTATTTTTAGTATTACTACTACTACTACTACTACTACTACTACTACTACTACTACTACTACCACAACCACCACCACTACTACTACTAATACTACTACTATTACTATTACTATTATTATTTCGACATTTATTAAATGCCACTGTCTAATGACTAAGCATCAATCGATGGCGCTGAGCAGTTGTGAGTGAAGGACTTGCTCAAGGTCCTTTCACAGTAACCATCTTAGGGGAGGCTCAAACCCCTACTCTCCGCGTTACAAGCCGAGCGCTCGAACCAGCAGGCTACCGTGCCCCAAACAGCTAACAAAAGGCTAAAGGCAGAGAGCTACGTTTGATCTGATACCAGATTCAGTGCGTCAGATGTCAGGTGCCCTAGGGTGACCCTCCATTGCCCCTGAACCTGACTTCTGCAGGCGCGAGGAAACCGGTCTTGAAAGGAGAACCTATCGGAAGCAGAGCCAACAGTTTTTCTCTCAGTGCATTTTGCTGTGGAATGCCCTCTGAAAGACAATGTAACTCAGCGCAAATGCAATGTTTTTTTAACCAATTCTAACGTTGCTCTTCCTATCCGCAGATCTTAGGCCAAATTCAGCCGTACCGTTTGGCTGCAGAAATGAATATCGCCAACAACAGCATAGTCCTAGGTTAGTTTATTTATATAAGTATATATATATATATATATATATATATATATATATATATAATTCAAGGTCATTTCTCGTATATAAAAATTCGTTTGTATTCTATAATCATACTCGCCTTTGAAGTTTTAAAGATAATATATAAATGTTCTCATACCTATATATACACATGCATACATACATACATTCATACATCCATCCATCCATCCATTCATCCATCCATCCATCCATCCATCAATCCATCCATCCATCCATCCATACATACATAGGCCTACATACATACATACATACATACACACAAATACATACATACATACGAACGTACGTACGTAGTACTACGTACATACGTACGTACATACATACACACATGTATACATACATAAATGCATATGCAAATACATACATACATATATACATACATATATACATACATACATACATACATACAGACAGACAGACAGACATACACACATACACACGTACACACATACATACATACATATGACTATAATGCAGTCATCATCTTATCATGGTCAGATGGGCTGTAGTAAGGCAGCATACCACATACCACATATGCAGTATCACATGTGGTAAGGCAGCATACCACATACAACATATGCAGTATCACATACATACAAGCCAGCCACAAACAGTGGCGTATTTGTATGATGCCAATGAAAACATGTAAATGCACATGTTTTTCTATAGCAACCGTTTGGCCTTGACCCAGCTATATTTCAACGATTTGATTGGGTGAGATCCTTCACCTCTGCTGCCCGTTTGGATCCCTCAGCAAAAGATGGCCCACCTTAACTTGACATGCGTGCTAGCATTGCCCATAACCTAGCATCATTTCGACCCCCTAAAGTCGCCCTCTTAGACCCCTAACGAACCCATCGATGATAACCTTCGTTAATCAAAATATATTGGCCTAGTTAGCTACGTCAAGGCGCTTCTGAGCGTCAGGATACCGGTTCGCGTCCCGGTCGTGGCTTATTACTGAGGTTTGAATCTTGGGCTAGCACGGTCCGTATACACGGGGACCTTAATGGCGTGGGGCCCATTTAAAGGGAGCGGTGGTGAAGGATCTCACCCGATTAATTCACATAAAAATGACCAGGGTCGAGGCCATATGGTCGCTATAGAAACACGTGTACATTTATATTTTACAAATATTAGGTTGTGCGTAGACACCTTTAAAACGTTTTCCCGCGACGCTATATCTTTGTCAATTTGGTTTAATAGTTAGCTTTGCGGCTTCATTATGTGCGAAAGGTCGGCGTTAACGGTCCCAGTAGCCACAAGACACTGAATGTTAATGCAAAAGGCGCCTATTCAAACGGGCAGCGGTGGTGAATTGTAATTGTAATTTGAGATTTATAAAGCGCCTTTTAGAGGATAAACTGAACAGAGGTGCTTCCGACCCGAAAAAGTAAAATCAATGTTGAACAGTACAGTCTTCAGGCGCCTGCGGAACACTGAGAGGGGGAGAGAAAGGAGCTCAAGGCGCAATCCTCGAGCGAGACGATTCCAGCAAGTGGGATAAACGTAGGCAAAGCTTCTGGACTGGGCTGC